>JAVDPJ010236283.1:0-11580 GCA_034780015.1 Urosalpinx cinerea
CAGACGATAGTGTAATCACCCAAAGTGAAAAATATCGTTCATATAGAACGTAAAGACGTAACGTAAAGTAAACGTACTTCTTTCTAAGTGGTAGTTGGTACTATAGGAGTTTAACGTCCGCACCCACAAAGTGATATGGCAGACGATAGGGTAATCACCCCAAGTGCAAAATATCGTTCATATAGAACGTAAAGACGTAACGTAAAGTAAACGTACTTCTTTCTAAGCTTTCTTTCTTGTATTTATAGCCAAGCTCGACCCATTGTCTAAATTCAACTCCTCTCCTTTTATCCATCATTTCTCATAGATTAAAATTGGAGTCCGCTTTTAGCTCCAACCTATTGTCCATCTGAATTGTGTTCAACAAAGCTTAGCCACATATTTCGAAAGGTTTTCATTTAAATGGAAAGTTAATTAGCTCTCCCAAGTAATTCAATCCAATCATGGTGGTTATAGATAGCCGTTCTGACCACGGGGGTCATACCAAGGCTGTGACCTCGTTGAAAGAAAAAAACACACCTCTAAATCTAAATTAAGTAAGTAGTTACTTGATCATTCAACTTGTTAAAATATGACATACACAATACAGCAGATGATCACTCAGCTCGTTGATTGGTGCATATGCACCCATTTGGTAATCTCCTGATTTGGTGTTTTAATAGATGGATTAAAACGGAAATGTCACCAACGGAAATGTCATCATGCATGTTGCAGTGTTGAGGATGTTAACGTTTGCTGAATCTGACTGAAGTCAAGTTCTGATGCCTCAGCTCTCGGGGCATAATTGTCACTAGATCCCACGAGACGTCACATCTCTGTGCTTAGAAAATGAAAAAAACAAACCATCTGAATGAGAGAGAACACGCGTCCTGGTTTTCTGGAATGCTGTACAGCAAAACTTTTGGTGTGTTCCAACGACTCTGGAGAATAGGTTTGTATATGGCAGCGTACTAAGCTTTTCCCTTACGTACGAAATATAGATGTGCGCAGCAAAAGTTTGTGCTTCCCTGAGCTTTTCCTATTAGAACGAAAGATAGACGTGTACGGCAAAAGTTATTGCTTCCCTTTCACAACAGACAGTAATGCATGGGTTTACAGCAGCAATTCCTGTTGGCTTTTCTGTGCAGTTCTAGAACATTTGTACAATATCTTCTGTGGCTTTTTCCCTATGCAGATTTGTTCAGTAGCTTGTATGTTCCCTTCTACTGCAGGAGAGGGGAAACATGTATTTGGGGGGGTGTTGCAAAATTTAGGCTTTTCTTTTGATATAGACAATGGTATTGATTTTATAAACTTCGCTATTTTATTTATAAACTTTGTTGTTGTTTTTCGAAAATGTTCGTACAAACTGGACTTTGTATAAATTGAAGTAATACCTTGTATTGGCGTTATTTTCTTGAATACAATTTCAAACAGATACAAAGAAAATCGATTGGGGAAGAGCGGGGCGGGGGTGAGAGAGGGACGTAAACAGACTAACTCAGAGAGTCAAACAGACAGAGACAGGAACTGAGATAAGTAACTAGTCAGACCCTGTGATAAAGAAGTAGGCTTTTCCAAACAGAAAGTGAAGTATGAGAACATAATTCCCCAAAACATGATAAGATCATTAACAGGCAGCACGTTGCCAATAACTTCAGAAAGTAAACTTTCCTACTTAGTACACAGTTCAGAAAAGTATGTTCGGCTGTGGCATGTCACAACATACACAAGCAATAGTTTCACGCTACGATTGAAAATACACTGGGTGCACTGGGCGCGATCCCCAAGTGGATAAGGTGACGGACTTCTGTAATCCTGATGGTCTTGAAGTCTTGAGTTCAAATCCCGACAGTGCCTGGCGAAATAAGTGTGGCGATTTTTACAGTCTCCCAGGTCAACTTACGTCCTTTTGTGTGTACATGCATGCAGAAGACCAAGAATGCACATTAAAGATCATCTAATACATGTCAGCGTTCGGTGAGTTGCGGAAACACGAAATTACCCAGCATGCACCCGAGGCTTGACGCAGCACATTGGGTTATGCAGTTTGTCAAGCATCTGCTTAGCAGGTGTGGTGCAGCGTATAGGGAATATTCTGAACGCTGTTACACCTCCTTGGGAAAGTCAGAAAATTTGAGAGAAAAAAAAAATCTGCGCTGCAGTTCTTTATAGCGGCTTCAAATATTATTTCTCCAGTTCGCGGACAATATTACGCAACGTCACCTTTTTTTCATCTTCACCTAGTGATGAGCCAAAGAGCTTGCCATGGTTTGACAGTCACAATGCCAGTTTCCGGTATAACAAGAAAATGGCCTCATTGTAATTTGTGCAAAGCTGATGTGGCTAATTTGATTAGTGATGTTCTAATAGGACCAATTTAGGCAATGATGACTTCCGTTTGCAGGAAATTGAGAGAGAGAGAGTGAGAGAGTGTGTGTGTGTGTGTGTGTGTGCGCGCGCGCGCGCGTGCAAGAGTGTATACGCCATGTTTGTACGTCTGTTATAAGCGAGCAAATGCTTTTTGTTAAATATAGCACAAGTGCATGTATATATACACAAGTGAATATCTACATGTGTGTGTGTGTACTTGTGCATGCATGTGCGGGCCTGTATACATGTGTATGAGTATGTCAATATCTACATCATTGCGTGAGTTAGTGATGCAAATCAGGCATAGAACGTCTAAGCCCTGTCGGCACAACACAAATCTAGTTTGCATTCCAATTTAGTGCACAGCAGCTACAATTCCTCAGCATGAAACCTTGTCTGGGGGTTTGTCAGAAAATCATTTTGGACTGAATGAAATCGGATAGCCATGTTTCTTCCTTTGACCAGCTTGAGACAAATGGAAGATGTCCTCCACGGTCTGTTTTAGCGTGCAGAGACGGGTCTAATTGGGGTGAAATGTGCGAAACAAAGTAAGACGGATTAATGTCATGATCCATTAAAGCTTCTCATTCCCTCAAACAATAAAAATGAATGGCTTGTTGTCAGCTTGTTTGCAAATGCAGTGTGGTCTCTCTGATGGGATGTCTTCCCCTTTGATTGGTTGGAAGTAGTGACCTGGTGAGCGGGCAGGAAGGGGGAGACGCAACGAGAACGAAGTAATTTTATTTGACATCGAACTAATCAAGGTGAACATCGAACTAATATCATGTAGCATTGAAATAATTTGATTTGATAGTTTCATTGACATGGAAAAAAACCTCCCATCAAATATTGAACTAATCCCATTCCACATTGAAATAATCTCATTTAACATTGAAATAATCGCATTTAGCGTTGAAGTAATCAACATTGACTCAATTTTATTTCACATGGAACACTCTCTTTCAACATTGAATTAGACTCATTTAACAAATGAAAAGGGATGTTCGGTGTTAGAGACTCACTTTGCACTCAAGAGATTTTATCTGCAATAGCACTCTTGGCGAGTTCATCCCTCTTCCTCCTTATCGTTGGGACCATTCGGGGATGGCAGTAACACTACTGGGGCAGGAGGCAGCTGACTGTAGTGCCCTTGTGTACCAGTGATTACCACGACCGTCTGACACCTCTAGTGAGAGTCCACACAAAGAAATGGGTGTAGGGATTCGGGGAATAATTTATTTCATTGAGACATTGATAAATCAGTGGTTGCCGAAACGCATTTCATTTATTCTTTAAAAAAACGATACTGGGTAACATTTCAGTGTTTAAGAGAGTCAAACTAGAGACTGAACGACAAAGAAATGTGAATTAAAAAAGAAAAAACACCCAATAAATACACGATTAAGAGCAAAAAATAATGGAAAACCTTTTGCAGTTTTCCACAAAGCTGAAAATATATGAAACAAAGCAAATAGTAACAAAAACAATGACGATGACGACAACAGCTAACTAAAAACAGAAAATAGATATTGGAAGATTCCTTGGCCACTTCCAGTACTGTTGTTGCCACTCCCGTCTCTTTCTTTCAGTTGAAGTTAATCAACAAGATAGAGCTAGTATACATGTTCTGAAATGTCTGTAACTATCTACAAGGGCACAATTTCAATAGGCACACGCTGCTTCTTTAGAAGTGAAGGCATCATTTGAATAAGTTCTTTACTGGTAAGATCCTTCAATGTCAACATTCTTGATTTTGTGTGTGATATCCAGAGTTTGTTTGCAATTCGAGAAGATAGAACTGTAACACAATTGAAACAAGTAACTACTTTTGCGGGATGTAAGTGGAAATTGATCTATATACTAATGGGTGTTTTTTTTCATCATATGATAACACGAGTCACTCACGAACTCAAGATTGCCTCCTGTTACACAAGTGTGCGCCATTCTAGGTTCTAGGTTATGATTGCCTGCGGTGATTCAAGGCGTGTGCACCGTTCTGGGTTATTGGACGGGGAACTAGAGATGATAAAACAGCGGGGTTGGTGGACTCCTACTGCGGGTTTTATTGTAGAAGTTTTGGCCTAGCAAGATTCTTGCCACTAGCTTCTTGTGTTACGATGGGGTTGTTCGTTTCTTTTTAGGGATAACCCGTTTTATTGCTTGTCTTTCCTCTTGTAATGTGGTCCACGTAAATCATATTTGCATAGGCAACGTCCTTGGTTTTCCCACTCGCACACCCAGTTGCTGCTGCATTAAGGGAAAGAAAGTTCTTTGACTTTACCTTTGGTATTTTTCAAAGAGTAACATGCTTGGAAAATCAACAAGTTTAGTGGCACACATGTGCATGTATGCACACACACACGCGCATACACATGCGAGCATGCACATACACACACGCGCACACAACACACACACGCGCATACACATGCGAGCATGCACATACACACACAACACACACATGCGCGCACACTTGCTTGCGAGCTCATGCAGACACACACACACACACACACACACACACACACACACACACACACACACATACACACACAAGCGCGCGCGCTTACTCACTGACACACCATCACAAAACAGTTAGATATGCCCCTTGACTTCATTTTCTCCTCTCCCAGCATATCTATTTTAAATGATAGTTGAGAATAACGTTTATGCTTCCAGTGTTTTCAGTTCTTCACATTCCCATCTCCCCATAGAGGCGTAGGGAAAATAAAGACACAGAAGAAAACTCCAAGGAATGATTGGCTTGGATTGTACTTCATTGTAGTCACGGCAGGTGTCTCCACGTCTCTTTTCTCTGTGTGTATGTGTTGGATTGTACTTCATTGTAGTCACGGCAGATGTCTCCACATCTCTTTTCTCTATGTGTATGTGTTGGATTGCACTTCATTGTAGTCACGGCAGATGTCACTACGTCTCTTTTCTCTGTGTATTTGTTGGATTGTACTTCATTGTAGTCACGGCAGATGTCTCCACGTCTGTTTTGTATTTGTTTCCTTGTCAGAGTAGGCTTTCTCTACTCATAGTTGCCAGGGATAACTCGCTTGTTGCCGGGGGTTCTTTTACGTGTGCTAAATGTGTGTTGTAACACCTCGGACTTCGGTTTATCGTATTATCGGAAAAAAAACTGGCACCTAGATCACACCGCTTCTAGTCTACCGGATGGGGTAAAGGTTTAGACTCCGAACGGGGTTCGAACCCCTGACCTTTCGATGTATAGCCGGGCGCACTACGACTGGATCTCAAAACCATCACTCGCAGGGAGTCAGCACGTTCAGCCAAAACGCTTATAAAAAAGAGTTGTCTGTCTTCTGAGCTACAAGGTCTGCTGATAGGCAAACACATACACGCTGCAGACAAGAACAAAATTAATCTAACAAAATGAGTGGCTCGATCTGCACTGTGGCGACGCGCTGTAGCTCGAATTTCACGCAGATAAAATCTGCTGTGATAATACAGTATATCACACCATACCATACCATACTGTGCAGTATCCAAGAGAGTTGTGCTTGTCCCTGTGAAGATATCCCGGATGGTCCTGACAAGCCGCCGTCCTCGGCTAACAAGGCCTCTTGACCAGCACTCCGGCCTTCTCCGGGGTGGCATCTGGAACAGAACGAACACTGCAGCATTTCCGGGGTTCCGCCTTCAGTAAATGTTGACCCATTCAATTCACTGGGTTAGGCTGAGAGAGAGAGAGAGAGAGAGAGAGAGAGAGAGAGAGAGAGAGAGAGAGAGAGAGAGAGAGACTGGTTCTTTATTATCTCCTTTACCTCTGTCTTGGTTGGTTCGTGTAGTTCTGTCCATCTCTTTCTCTCTCTCTCTCCAACTCTTCCATTCCCAAACCGTTCTCGTATTGAGCATATATCACTCATCATAGATAATGACGATAGTGACCGGACAAAAGTACACGTCCTTGATTTTGGAGCATATATCACTCATCATAGATAATGACGATAGTGACCGGAAAAAAAGTACACGTCCTTGATAAATGGCAGGAAATAGTTTCATTGAGGCGGGCTTATTAGGACATGGCCTGATTTTTTAGGGGGAAAAGTTGTAAGTAAAATGCTAACTTATCTTTCCAGTAGATTACACTGATCTGTGTCACTAGGTGATAACGTGACTGTTTGTCGATTGATTAAATTATGGACTGCTTCATCCAGTCACAAGTTGGGCGAATGATCGACTGACTGAACGTTCCCTTAAGCAATCTATGAAATGAAATTTACTAAAGTTGCTGACCATTGCTTTCTAGAGAACGTTTTGATGGCCCAACTTTGGGGACATCAAGTGACTGGACCAGTCCTAGCGTGGCCTGTGCGGTCGGCCGGGCTACACACAGCATGAGTGAAGCGACCAGATCCCATAATACATGACCCAGAAGAGTGATAAAGTGATGTACGGTATATCAGCAAACTGGAAAGTCTGGGATGGTTACCAGAGGCCTATTGAATGTATCCTTGGAACTACGTTGAATAGAGCCCGATGCTGTAGACTGTATAAATGAGGGTGGGAATTGGGGAAGGGAAGCGTGTCTTTCTTTGAGGGCATCTGCCTCAAAATATTGCGTGTGTGTGTCTGTATGTAAGTACGTGGCATATTTTGAACATACTGAAAAGTATATTTTGCAACTGACTTTATGAGTTTAGAAAATAATCAAGTCAGCTGGCAAAGTTCTTCTATCGTCATTGTTATTAACACCTTCTTCTTCTTCTTCTTCTTCTTCTTCGTCGCCCTCCTCCTCAGGCCTCTCTCTCTCTCTCTCTCTCTCTCTCCAGATTTGTATGGTCACTTATATTGATTATATTGACTGCAAATTATATAATAACTGTAATCTTGAAATTGAACAAGAGTTCTATATTTGACGTCTGTCCACGTTGTGAACATTACTTTCAATCCCAAACCAGAATATAACAAATCTGATAGAGGAAAAAATAAATATCAACTGCCTTTTGTATGAGTGAACTTCATTTGTACATGTCATTTCACAGACTGATCTATGAGTCTGGGTTCTGACCTCTAAACTTACTATCTATTCTTGAATATTTATTGACAGGATGTTTCTTCCCTCGACTGTATGTTTCCCCAGACAGGAGACTTCTACACGTTAAAACTCGTCCTCCATCACTTCCAGAATGACTGGCCGTAAAAGGTATGTGAGAAGTTGAAGGGGGAAAGGATTGGGTAGATAGATTATAAATGACATAAACCACAGTGTTTTTATATTCAAAGTGCGCCGTCTAATAAAGTAATACACGGGAAAGGCTCACGCGATCGGCGGACGGTAACTCACCAGGGGCCATTTTTGTGAAGGCCAGTCTGAACAGGAATGGCATTTCCTGTGCATAATTTCCACATGAAGCGCTTCAAAAACTCCATAACGCACACAAACAGTTTGGTGGTCTAGATATAACGCACCCGTAGAGCGGTTCAAATCCTGTCTGATGCTGCCCTTTTCCCCCCATCCATTGTC
This sequence comes from Urosalpinx cinerea, assembly GCA_034780015.1. NCBI lineage: Eukaryota > Metazoa > Mollusca > Gastropoda > Neogastropoda > Muricidae > Urosalpinx > Urosalpinx cinerea. The sequence continues at coordinate 7,841 of JAVDPJ010236283.1, forward strand.
TGAGTGGTGGTCTGGGTAATAGTCTTTCTGTGATTCAGTAAACCAAAGTCCTATGTGCAACACGCTTTAGCGCACGTAAAAGAACCCACGGCAACAAGAGAATTGTCCATGGCAATATTTCTTTTACGTACGCTGAACGCATGTTGCACACGGAACATTGTCTTCTTCGAAACAATAGTACCCAGACCACCACTTCTGAGAGAGAGAGAGAGAGAGAGAGAGAGAGAGAGAGCGAGAGCGAGAGAGAGAGAGAGAGAGAGAAAGTGTACGAACGAACGAACAATTGGAATTTTATTTCAAGAGGGTTGTAGATTAAGCATACATACTTTGTTCATCCAACCCTAAAATAATAAATGACATGTTAAAAAAAGTAAAGGAAAATGGAATTATTGGGGAAAAACATAAATCTAGATATAAAAAGGAATAAGGCATACACACAAACATGGAAATACGAGGTAAGTACAAGAGTAATGATGAAAAAACACAAGGAGAGAGAGAGAGGAGTTGCTGCAAGAAGGAAACATAACTACAACAATAACAGGAAAACAAAAGGCAATAATTCGAAAGTACAATAATCGAAATGAATATAGAGCAAAAACTGCAGTTAGAGAGAGAAAGAGAGAGAGAGAGGTGTGTGTGTGCGTATGTGTATGAGTGTGTGTGCGTGCGTGAGTGCTTGTATGTGCGTGCGTGCGTGTGTGTGCGTGCGTGCGTGTGTGTGCGTGCGTGCGTGTGTGTGCGTGTGAGTGTGTGTGTGTGTGATGACCCTTCTGTATATTGTGGTAGGTTTATACGACTTAACTTTAAAACAGAATATTTTAGAAACAATATGGGCTGCACAGCTGTGCTCGTCTTTTTTTTTATCTCCAGCATTTGCAGGTTGTGCTTCAGCTTTTTTCCTTTTCATTTCTTTCTGTTTTTATTTATTTCATTTTATTTTTTATTATTATTATTATTTTCGCTTTTCAATAAGTAAAGAAAGAGCTGTGCATAAGACAAGTTTAAACCCCCCTCTCTCACACACACACATCAAGGGTGTACTTGCATGCCTGTTTGCGTATAAGTGGAAAATTATATATGGTGATTTTATCCGCAGCTGACCTCCACGCGTCTTACAGTAAACCCTATATAGGAGGAATAAGATCCTTATGGGGCTAGTTTGGGTAATAAATTCTTCTCGTGAAGACGGCAAAATCTTGTGCACGTGTGCCTATGAGCATATGCATATGCACACTCATGCCTGTGTGGAAGTATCCAGGTATCTATAGTACTGTGCTGATCCTCATCACCTCAATAAATCGGTCACAGAAGAACGTAATATATTTTTGTTCCTATTCTGTGTTCAACAGATTTATTACATCAGCAGGAAAGCCAATGAGACTGCCAATAAATTGTTCTGGTCTGAACGAAAGCAGACAGCAATTCCTACCATATCAGTCCCACCCACCCCATCTCTCCCCTCATCCCTGGTGTGACTGATTGAAAAACATAAAAAAATGAATGTTTGTTTTTAATGTGCAAGCGAAGACCTGATTAGAGCCGAATGGCCAAACAGCAGGAAGACTGATTGGGGTTATCGCATGTGGAACCCTGCTTCTCTCAGGCAAACAACATTGCATCAGTTGTTGCCACATTCAATTTGTTGGCTAATGCACTGTCTCCGTCTAAGACTGGAGTCATTCTGTTTTGATTGGTTGGAAGTGTTCTAGTGAGCGGATATGAGGGAGGATAGCATAAACATTTTTTTTGTAAACCCAAAAAGTCATTTAAGGTAATATGGTTGCTTGAGTTTTAAGAATATCACTTTGTCAAAATTAGAAGTCTGGACCTGCCGCCGAAGCACGGTAGTAGGCGCAGTGGGCACCCGGCTGGGAGGTCGTGGGTTCGAGTCCCATCAGAGGCAGGGATTTTTAGAGCTCCTACCCAGAGCTGAGTGTGCTGGGGGATCAACGGGAAGACCGAGACCTTACAGTCCAGCGTCATTTACTCTACGGATGGGATTTTGAGAGTGGTGCTCAAATTGTATGACAGCAAACTCTGCAGATGTCCGTACTTCTCGGGTTTGGTTGGCACTGCAATGTATTTATCAAAGGAAGCATACAGAGCACCCCTATGATGTAGTCTTACATCTAGATGGATTTCCGTAGCATCCTCATTTTCATTCCTATCATCATGAAATCAAATAAAATTGTCTCTGATCATGTTGCCCTGTTCATCTTGACCTCAGGTTTGGTTCTTCCTACACTTCCATGTCTTTGAGTTCTCGTAAAGCCATTTGGAGCCTGGAGTTTCATGGTGGACGTGGTGATGGTATCCAGTCTCGGTGAGCGTCCACTCTGTCAGTCTCTGCGACTAATCTATTATTGGCGTTAATAAGACCTGTGCAGGTGGTGTCATCCGTATGTTGGATCACAAGTCACTACTGAACACCACCGAAATGACCCAGCAGCAGTGCAGGGCCTCTTCTGCTTGGTGGCCTCACATCAGCCTAACATCGAGAGCTCCCTGCGGACTTCTGCCTCTGAGGCTGCAACAGAAGGAACCTAGGCGTTGCTGTGTGTGATGAGATCGGAATGAGCGTCGTGGGAGTGACAGAAAATGAGGCAGAAAAAAGCCAAAAAGGAACCAGGTTCTCAGCATTTCCTTTCCTCTGTTTGGCATTCCCATTTTGATTTTGATGGAAGTACCACGGCAGGGTCCGAAGTCGGTGGAGACTTTAGTTCCTGTGTATACTGTGTATCACATGCACGGTCAGTACAGACAACTGGGGAGGCTTGCCTTTTTCATTCACATATCGAGAAATCCGTGATTAGTCAATAGGGTGGTTTTTGTTGATTGAGGGATAGCGCATCAATCATAGGGTGGTTTTGTTGATTGAGGGATAGCGCATCAATCATAGGGTGGTTTTGTTGATTGATGGATAGCGCATCAGTCTAGAAAGGGAGAAATCCGTGATCGAAATCCCGTCTAATTCCCACCCCCACCCCAATCCATTTTACTACTGGACCATTAGTCATGGTGTGGGTGCTAGTTTTTCGGGTGTGACGGGTAAATTGGAGTCTCTATTCAACGTATTTAGCGCGTGTAAAAGAGCCCACAGCAACAAAATAGTTACTCCTGACAAAATTCTGTAGAAAACCCACTCCCAGAGAGGAAAGAAGCTTGCATGCAGACACTAAAACGGAACAGAAATGGGTGACTTTGCGGGGAAGGTAGCTAATGAATGGGTGTACTTTGCGTGTTTTTGTGTGTGTGTGCGTGGGGGGTCAGACATGTGATGCTTATTTTATTCTTTTATTTTTTATCTCCATGTAACCCTATGGGTTTTTTTTAAGTCATAAATTATTGTAGTCATGTACACTTAACTAAAAACTCGTACGTGCGCGCGCATGTGTGTGTGTGTGTGTGACAGACAGACAGAGAGACATACACACAGAGAGAATTCCAAATAAACCGGGGAAAAACTGGTCAATGGTGCAGCGTTCCACTCCTCCAAAAATAAACTTGTCAGCAGGCCTGGTGAATACTGCGCTTTGTCTGGGGTACAATCAGCCTGTCAGGCCATTTCAGGCCCTTGTCCCCGACCTAACAAGGTCATGGGCCACCATGGACACTGCCTCACCATCTGGTTGGAGGCGGCGGCGCCTGGTGAAATAAGTGTTTGGAATTTTACAGTCTCCCAGGTCAACTTATGTGCAGACCTGCTAGTGGCTTATTTCCCTTCGTGTGTACACGCATGC
>JAVDPJ010237391.1:0-11571 GCA_034780015.1 Urosalpinx cinerea
TGTGTGTGTGTGTGTGTGTGTGTGTGTGTGTGTGTGTGTGTGTGTGTGTGTGTGTGTGTGTGTGTGTGTCTGTGCACTACACACACACACAAACTACACACACACCATAATGAGATGATAGGTTGGTTTGGGTTTTTGTGTGTTTTTTTTTTTAAGAAATCGGACATGAGTAGTTAACATATATCACACTTTAAGACTAAAAGTGTGTAACAACTGGTTATTTTAAACATGTCATAGCCTCTGAGTTCCAAGCTGTTTTGATGTTTTGTAAGTGTGTGTGTGTGTGTGTGTGTAGAAACGATAGAACAAGTCTTACCACCAGCATCTTTATCTTCAACCATCATGAACCATCAACTGGTGCTCTTATGATTATGATTACAATAATAATTACTGTTATCAATATACAGTATATGAAATAACAGCAGCAGCATATTCAAGGGTTTTTTGTATTGAGCTTCTTCTCCAGAATTTTGTCAAGGGCAACTCCTTTGTTACCAGGGGGCATTTTTACTTACGCTAAATGCATACTGCACACTGGACCTCCATATTATTTCATTTATTTATATTCTTTTCTTATATAGTTAATTGGCATGACAGATTTTGTCTGCATCAAATTTGGGCTGCTCTTCCCGCGGAGAATACTTCGCTACAGTACAGCGCCGCCGATAAATGCATGCTGGATATTGTTCATGTTTCCGCAACCCACCGACTTTGGACACGAGTTACAGGATCTTTAACGTGCACATTTGATCTTCTGTATGTGTAAATACACGTAGGGAAATAAGCCACTAGCAGGTCTGCACATAAGTTGACCTGGGAGATTCATAAAAAAACCCACATTTATTTCACCAGGTGCGGTGCCAGGATTCGAACTCATGACTTCAGAACCATCAGGATTAGAAGTCTGTCCTGCTTCTTATCTTCTTGGCCATTGCACCCATAACATGCAAGCATATTTGATCTTCCGCATGCATGTATACACGGGACCTCAGTTTATAGTCTCATCCGAAGGACTTGCGTGGGAATGGTGTCAAAACCAACGTTAACTCCGAGGGGGGGGAACCCCTGTACACAATAACCCACCGGCAGATCAAACCTTTGATCTCAACTTAAAGATCACCGGTCAGATGTTCTACCCGTTGAGCTACCTGCCCCCCACAGAAACATGCGTCACTGCCAACACTGACCATGGGGTCGCGGCGAAGGCCGCTGGACAGTCCGTCAAACTGGGGGTTGAGGGATCGAGTCATGATCTCGGCGGACCGGGGACGTGCGGCGGGGATAGCGGAGTGGGGGAACATTTTGGGCTTGATGGGCGTCACCAGGATCTGTTCAGACCACGAGGCCTCCAGGGAGGGCTTGACCAAGGCTCGAACATCCACGTTCACCGACTGTAACATAATCAATAATAGTAGTAATATAAATAAATAAATCAATCAAATAAAATAGAATCATCATCATCATAATGCAGACCTGCCTAACCCAGAAAAAGCAAAATAATATGTGGACAGGTCCGACCAAAATAGTATTTTACTCTATGAAATAGTATTCTGCTGTAGAAGAATGCCGCGGGGTCCAGGGGTCAAGGGGCAGCGCCCCTTTTGGGGGTCAGGGGGCAACGCCCCCCGAAGCTGTTGACTTTTTGGCTTTTGAAAAGCAAAAACTGCACATTTACTGATACTTTTGCCATCCTTTCCAAAATCTGACTGACTTAACAATAAGACATGAATGAAACTAAGAAGAAATAATATTTTCAGTCTTACCTTCATATTTCCACACACATGTTGAAACCACACCAGTATACTGTACAGGCTGCATGTCAAGTCTAAATCACAACTGTCTACAACATCATATCTGTAGACTGTAATTTTCTGTTGCACATATGAGAGAGTCAATCACTTTAACACGCATCTCAGCTTTGACACACATTTCTGCTTCACAAATTTGATGTCAGTTCCTTTTTCAGTGATAATCTGTTTTATATAAGCTGTAAATTTTTCACACACACTGTGCTGAAACTTAATATGTCTACCACTAATGATTAATCTGCTGAAACTTGAATACTGTCTACCACATATATCAGATTCAACTTTGTCACCATTTTCACCATTTTCATTTCTGCTCGAGTGACAAGCAGTTCCTCCAAAGACTTGTCTAAAGATGCTTTCATTGTATCTCCAGCAGATTTCATGTTCGTTTTGTGCTTGGACGTAACCGCATGCTTTTTGTAAGTCATTTCGTCCACCATGAACGATGATTATCTTGGTAAAACAGACTTTGCAAAAGGCCTGTTCTGCAGAACCAGACACCTCTTTTGACAATGGGAATTCCGATTCGTATGCCTTGATATAGCACTGCTTCCTTACTTTCTGTGCAGAGCCAGTGGACTTCGAATTATTCGCAGATCGCTTGGACACCGTGAACCGCAAATGAAACCTAATCCAATATGGCGTCGGTTGATTCTGAGTTTGCCTAGAGAGTTACTTCCCTTTGAATATTTTGCACCAACGATCTCATTCCTCTCTCGCGCTTCATTGTTGGGCGGGGGGTTTTTGTAGTTTTTTTTCCCCCTAAATTGTATTTTGACAAGTGATTTTGTATTTTCGTATTTGATGTCAATAAATCGTAAAAATACGAAAAAAATCGTACGGGTAGGCATCTCTGATAATGATACCTCCAGGGAGGGCTTGACAAACGCCCGCACATCCACCGACTGTAACATAAACAATAATTATAATACAAGTAAATAAATAAATAAAATACAATCATCATCATCATAATGATACCTCCAGGGAGGGCTTGACTAACGCCCGCACATCCACCGACTGTAACATAACAATAATAATAATAATATAAATAAATAAATAATAAGGGATGCTCTGAAGCCAGGCTAGGACGCTGAGGTCGGCCTCGCTGAAGCCCGTGTCCTGTAGCAGCGAGACCTAACTAACGGCCGTGGATATATATCATATATACATGTATTCAATAAAAGAAACACGAAACACGAAAATACCCAGCATGCACTTGAGGCTTGACGCAGCGCATTGGATTATGCAGTTGGTCAAGCATCTGCTTGGCAGGTGTGGTGTTACGTGGATTGGATTCAGAAATCTACGACACCTCCTTGGGAAAAACTGAAAATTGTAAGGCGCTTTGAGCTTATGATAAGGATATTGCGCACAATAAATACTATCCATTAAATCCAGTTTTGGAAAACCCGTTTTTGAAGATTTCTGGAATATTGAATCTGTTGGGAGTTTTCAAATTTGATTTCATTGTGTACTCTGAAGACCTGGACTGGTTTTGTCATGGGCAGTGGTAAAAGAAACAGTTTTGTAATAGGCTACTTGAATGCACCATCCTCCTGTTGAGAAGTGTTTTCTGTACATTTCGCTGTGAGGATGTATATTCATATATGACTTACACACAGACACACAAAACATTGTTGGATGATATGCATTTCAAAGTTGTTTTACTAGACAAGCAGATTATCAGGATTTTGCTTGTTTGGCATGTTTTCTTTACCACAGATTGTGTGCAGTACATATGCACATGTGGAAATGACAAACAACTTGTAAACAAAAATAAATTTTACTACAGAGTTGTGACATTAATGAATTATAAAGGTTCCATACCGATTCATAAATGTACGTAGAATCTCATTTTAGCAAACCAGTGATATGAAACCATTTTTTAAAGTATCTTCTGTTGCAATGCTTTGTGGAAAAGGAGTGCTGTCATTTGGTTACCTCCCTTTACTTGCATTGCCAGTGCACCATATGGCCATAATTTATTTTCTTTACATCTTTCTTTGATGTTTCTGTTAACAGTCACTAAGGACAATATTAATATGTGCTTCTTTTGAACCCCAAAAATTCAAATTAAAGCTTGCATCCAATTTTTCAAGAAAGAAAAGTGAAAAGAAAGATGATGGCATGTAATTGAAATCTATATTAATTTAGCAACTGATAAAATGTTTTCAGAGATTTGAACATTGAGGGTCTTCTCTACATTTTTTTGTACAAAATAAATAACCTTTGTTCATAGTTATTGTGAAAATCATCTTACTTGCTTTATCACTTCACAAGTTATTTTAAAGACCATGTTTTGAACAGTAATAAATAACTGATCTGTTTTTTTATTCTTCACAATTCCTGACTGTATAATGGATTGAGAGTTTTCTGATTCTGGATTATTCATAATAGAGATTTATGGCACAGAAGTAAAGGAAGATTTATCTCAAAATATTTGGACTGCATCCCATAATCTTCCTCAACCGTTGCATCCCGCAGTTTTCCCGAAGATTGTGCGATGCATTGGAAATATTCCAAGGTAAACCTTTCTTTGATTCTGTGCCATTTAATCTTTACCATGACTGTATACTCCTTTTGGTAAGTGTCTGTGTCATAAGAAACTTGTGTGTGTGTAGGAGAGGGGAATGTACGGATTTTGGAGAGGCATTGTTCCACGAACGCTGCGTCGCACACTCATGACAGCACTGGCCTGGACTGTGTTTGAAGAGGTTAGTTTGCTCCTACTGTACTGATTGTGTGTCATGAGGAGAGTAAAGATGTGGGAATGTAGCCTACTGTATTGTGTGTCATGAGGAGAGTAAAGATGTGGGAATGTAGAAGAAAGAAAAAAAGAGGTTAGTTTGCTGAAAAATTGTAGAAATTATGAAGTAAAGTTTTATTTATTTTGCGTTGCTTTAATCAAGAGGCTTTTTTAAATTAATAAGTTTGCTTTGTTTTTTCTGCTGCCTCATCTTCTGTAACTTAGTCCCCGTATGTTTTTGATATAAAAACAAAGCTTTTGCATAAGATTTATTACAAACACTTAACCTGTTTTCCGTCTTGTATTTAATCTGTTGTTTTTCCCTTTCCTTTTTTCTTACATTGCCATTTTCACACGGATCATCATTATGCTTCAACATATTGCTGTTACAGGTATTGTTTGATTTTTTTCTTCTTACATTACCATTTTCACACTAATTATCATTATGCTTCAACACATTGCTGTTACAGATAATGAGACGGTGCAAGCTGAAGTGAACAGCCTATCGGGAGTCACCACATTCAACTCAGGATAGGCCAGTGGTCCTGTCAGCAGCATCGTTTCGTCAGTTTTCCTGGGATTTAAAGTCACTGTTTACACGATGCGGCGCCAAGTGTTTGTCTTTGAGGAGTCCTTTCAGTGCCAGGGCTACAGAAATAATCAAGTCAACTCTTTATTTACAAGGGTGACAAAGTAAGCAAATATGTTTTTCATCCGGCCGTTACGATCTACAGCATAAGTCAGCCATGCATCGTCATCACAAATTTGTTGTGCGGTGGAGGGGAAATTTTGAGTCAAATCCTGTGTTCCGCTTCAACTGCTGAATTAACTGATACTTTATTCAGACAGAGTATTTAAAGTATAAATTCCAATATTCTTTATTATTATTATTATTATTACTAAATTCCTTGTGTGCAGTAAACCCAGTAGGCCAACAGTTGCAGTTGTTGCTATATTTTGATAGGAGATCAGCTTTCAACAAAGGAAAGGAATAAGGAATCCATAACCCAGAATGGGAAAACTTGCAATCCAGAAAAGGAAAGGGCGCGTGCATAATTGGCAGCAGGACACTGCGGACTCTCCAGTCATGCGGGAAAGTCTGACAAAGCTTGTCTGTTGTGTGCGCAGTGCACAGACATCTCTCTGTCAGCCGTATTTTGCAATGTACACATTGGTGCATGTATTAATTTTTTTCTTTTTTCTCACAGCATATGCATTCTTTTTTCTCTTTTTTTTTTTCCCCCCCCCTTCCAAGTTGTGATGTGATATTAGAAGCAGTGAGAGGGTTAATACTTGAGATCAGTGAGAGGGTTAATACTCTCAGGAAAATGTCTGTGTAATCAGAGGATTAAGTTAGTTATCCTGGGTAATGCTGTCAGCTGCATGTAACTGTATCAGGTGATTGGTGCTGAATTCTCACTTGAACTGAGGACTATTTCTTTACCAGCAGTGAGCATCTTCATTTTGTGTGAGTGCATTTATGTGTGGAACATTTTGAGAAAACGTTCAGAGGTGGATTACGTTGGTCAAGAGATAAACCACTGTCAGTTTATTTATATTTTTCATGTTTCTTTGCTGAAGAACTGCTCAAGCCAGCTTTTACTGAGCAGGTTTCAGGCGTGTATGTCAGCAGATTATTTTTTTTTTTTTATAATTTGCATTCAGTATGAAAGTTTATACTTTTTTTTTCTTTTTTCTTTTTCCGTTCAGTATGAAAGTCTGCTTTCATTGTACATTTTATAAATGATTTTAACTTTGTGTTGATACATGTGCCATTTTAGTGAAGTGGTTATTACAAGTAGAGCGCCTTGGATAAACATTTTAGATGAAAAGGTGTCAAGAATCTCGTGTGGTTTTTTTTTTTCAACTGTATTTTTCACTTATTCCCCCTTTTTCCCCCCGACATTTCTGTGATTAAAAGGATTGTAGCTTCTGCAATTCAACTCTGAGGAGATCCCAGGTAGCTAGATTTGGGGAAGAGGTGAGGATTCAAGATGAACTTTCAGACAATAAATTATGGGAGAAACTAGTTGCTGTTCCTGTTTATTGAAAACTAGAATTTGTTTTTTTTTGGTCTTGTTTTGTTTAGATACTGTGGCCAACAGAAATTAGCTGGCCAATTAGCATGCAAAGTTTGGTTTTTTCTTATTATTAACAAAGCATGCCCAGACCAAGGCTATCTGTTACAGGTTCCACAATCTCTTACAAGATTTATAAAAAATTAAAAAAATAGTGATAAGTTTTAAGGTTTCGTTTTCTTTTCTTTTTATGTTTGTAATCTTGTGAAAAATGAGTATGTATATGTTAATGGTTACTTATATGGATTTTGTCACTTCTTGTGTGTGTCTATGCATTTGTGTTATATTTTAAAATGTGAACTTTATGTTTTTACTTGAGCTATTGCCAGTAGATTCTCATTGCTAACAAATTCTGGTAAATGAAGCTACACATTGTAGCTGTACATATAGTGTGTGTGGGATTGTGTGAACAAGTATGTATGCTTGCATGGGGCAGATTTTTATGCATCTGTGCATGTGTTTTTGCAGAACTTTTTTTTAATGAAAGCCTTATGATGTAAAGTATGATAGTTTGTTGAATTTATTTTTGATACTGTACGTACATTTCGTTAATTCTCATGTTGTCAATAATCTTACTACCAAATGTTATGTCCCTTCACACTGCCATGATCAGCTGTGCTGAGGAAAATATAGACTGAGCAAGAATAACAACTCCACTTTGTTTCAGTATCTTGTGATGTTTTGTGTGAATGTTATAATCTGTGATCATTGATGTTTGTTGCGCAAGCATAAGAAAAAGGAGGCAAGTTAAGAGGAGAGGAATATGGGAGATGGCTGAAGTGAATAAATGTTATTCAAAATATTGGGACTTCAGGACAGCTATTCAATGTATAATAGTGGTACACTTAAAGGGGATATGCACTGGTTGACACATGTAAAGATGCTTTTGAAACGCATTGCTTCTTGCAACGTGTGAGCTTTGAATAGCCTCATGACGTCTCTTACACATGACCTATCATGGCGAGTGTTGTGTGTGTCAGTGTGGGTGAAAGACAGAGTGACACAAAGAATTGGGGACAAGGGAAAAATGTTTCGTCACGCTGACAGGATTGTTCTCCCTAAACATTCAATGCAGTCTTAATGAATCCCTTGGTTGCCTAAACTTCACACGCTTGGCAGCATGCATTGTGCTGTTGTCTAGTTTCTTGACAATGCGATCTGTATGTGACATTACACTGTCGCAGACAATTCAAAGATTTCACTGTAGCAGGTGAAACCGACGCAGATTGAACTTGCTTTTTAGCTAATTCTGACTCAATCAGAATGATTGTGGGTGGTGGTATGCTCGTTTTATGATTGTATGTAATTTAATCCCTTTTCATTCAAAAGTAATTTGGCATCAATCTGCTAAGTTTAAAACTGAGTTCATGGCATCTTTAAATAAAACTGAATACCATGGGTCCGTTTGCTCTGGGGGAAATGACCCAGATGACAATCCAGGAGGGAAGGAGAAGAAATCTGGTTGGTTTGGTGGCCTTGAGGTAATGCACACATCTAGGAATCATATCATCCTTGGTTCACATCTGGCGCTTAGATGGATTTTCTTCCCGATTCCACTAGTGGTTATCTGGGTGCTAGTCTGTCAGAGATTTTTTCTTCAGATTTTTAGAATTTCCCAAGGAGGTGTCACAGCGTTCAGAACAGTATATGCTCGACTACATCTGCTAAGCAGATGCTTGACCAACTGCATAACCAGTGTGCTGCATCAAGCCTCAGGTGCATGCTTGGTATTTCCGTGTTTCCACAACCCACCAAATGCTGACATGGATTACGGGATCTTTAACATGCATACTTGATCTGCATGCGTGTACACACAAAGGGAAATAACCCATTAGCAGGTCTGCACATAAGTTGAACTGAAACTGTAAAATTCCCCACACTTATTTCACTAGGCACTGTCGGGATTGGGACTCACAACTTCAGGATTAGAAGTTGGACGCCTTATCCACTTCAGGGTTCGTAGGGTCCTTACATTTTGAAATTTCCAAGTAAGACATTTCGATAGGTCCTTACAAATGGGGAAAATGGTCCTTACAAGGTCCTTACTTGGCATATGCTCAGGTCCCTGGGAACCCTGCACATGGCCATCGCACCCTTTCAGAGGAGATGATAAACTGAGGTCCTTGCTGCAGCGATGCTGTCCCTGTGGTTGGCTTGGCTATAAAGAGCATGAGAAATGGATGAAAGAACTGAGGTTCAGTGTGCAACATTCTGAAAGTTGTCCCTGGCAATGAAAGTCAACTCTCAAAGGCATTTGTACACACAGACAGAACTGGGCTGCACTGTGGCAACATGCTCTCTCAGGGCAGACAGCTTGAATTTAACACTGAAACAGAAAGTGGGGATGCACTGTGGCAACATGCTCTCTCAGGGCAGAACAGCTTGAATTTAACACAGAAACGGAATGAGTGGGGATGCACTGTGGCAACATGCTCTCTCAGGGCAGACAGCTTGAATTTAACACTGAAACAAAAAGTGGGGATGCTTTGTGGCATCATGCTCTCTCAGGGCAGAACAGCTTGAATTTACCAGAAACAGAATGAGTGGGGATGCACTGTGGCAACATGCTCTCTCAGGGCAGAACAGCATGAATTTACCAGAAACAGAAATGAGAATGAGGGGTTGCTTTGTGGCATCATGCTCTCTCAAGGCAGAACAGCTTGAATTTACCAGAAACAGAATGAGTGGGGATGCTTTGTGGCATCATGCTCTCTCAGGGCAGAACAGCTTGAATTTAACACTGAAACAGAATGAGTGGGGATGCATTGTGGCAACATGCTCTCTCAGGGCAGAACAGCTTGAATTTACCAGAAACAGAATGAGTGGGGATGCACTGTGACAACATGCTCTCTCAGGGCAGAACAGCTTGAATTTACCAGAAACAGAATGAGTGGGGATGCTTTGTGGCATGCTCTCTCGGGGCAGAACAGCTTGAATTTAACACTGAAACAGAATGAGTGGGGATGCACTGTGGCAACATGCTCTCTCAGGGCAGAACAGCTTGAATTTAACACTGAAACAGAATGAGTGGGGATGCTTTGTGGCATGCTCTCTCGGGGCAGAACAGCTTGAATTTAACACAGAACCATGACCTATTGTCGGGTGTGTTTTTGGCTACAAATAATCCAAAAAGGTATATACTGGCAAACATCTCCTGGCCTCCCCCTTCTATGTTTTTTCTTTCTTTTTTTGAAAAACTTGATCCACAGTATCTTAAATCCAGGCATTAACACAAGTCCAGTTCCACAGCTATTCAGTTCCTCAGAGATCTCTGTGTGGAAAATAGAGTAATTCAACCACGAAACTGCTATATGCTTGTGAAATACTTGATATCTGGTGACTAATAAAAGTTTGTGGAAACTTGCTGTTAGTCAAATTGCCTACTGCCACAAGCCAATTATGAGGAATGGTCAAAGGGAAAGAATTTCCTTAGTTCAGATTGTCCCCCTTCTACTGATAGCTCTGCAGTGGAAACTGTCCAAACCGGACATGGTACAAAACAAAACAAAATTACAAACCAAAAAAAGTCAACAAACATATACACCAAATATATAGCTGTCACTTTTTATTACCTTTTTTATAAAACAAAAATCTTGTTAGCTCTGTAGAGAACTATTTCTTTTGAGAAAACACTACATGAATGAATTATGTCCATTTAGAAGTGCTTTCATTCTCAGAAAGGACATTGAACTATAAACTTCTCAGAAAGGACATCAAACTATATGTTTGGCTGTACATTATATACACAAATATGCTGAAATGTGCAACACAACAATGAAGAATCAGAGACTACAGTAGAGATTCTGCCATTACAAATCCGTCATCAACACACACACATAGCCAGGCAATTCACAGCAACTACCATATGCTAAGAAATTGAAGCATGGGCAGTATGTGTGCATGAATTCATACAATTAATATATTCCTGTAACCTGTGCACGCTGTTTTAATTTTTTGGTAAACAGATCATTTGTTTGTTACAAATGGTGCCAGTGCATTGTCCTGCTTTAGTTTCTATTACAGTGCATTTTACAAAGACATGCTCAATTTCACTTTTAAATGTTTGTTTTACATAGTTATAGTTTCATATTATTCACAACTCGTACATTGCAAAATATATTTCTAAACATGGCTGGTGATGTTTCATATTCAAGAGAATACTTTAGGAAGGGACAGTTACTGGTACAATGTCAATAACAGAGAGAAAATCCTATTCATGCATTTGAATGAGGACAGCTGAATGTAGACACATACCAATTTTCATTATCCCTAAATGCATGCTCACTATGTTCACTAAACCGTAAGTAAAATTTCATCACTTGGAAAAATAATAATTTTCTAATCATGTATATACACATCACAAGCATGCTCACAATGTTCAATAAACCATGAGTAAAAAAATTCATACCTTGGAAAGATAACATTTTTTATCATGTATATATCACCACATTCATGCTTTCTCCCGCACTCAGTCACAATTCAAAGCAGCCCTGTTATCTGCCCTTCTTCATCACCGGTGACCTCCCCTGACCACAATAGGCTCATCTGGTCCACTGGCATCCATTTCTGCTCGACACAGAAAACCACACAAAATTAACTGATCTGAAAACTTTCTTCAGACTTGAAGGAGACATGCAAACCAAATGAATCCACCCCAAAATTACATTCACATCAAGGAAATGGTTAATGAAAAATTAGTACTTTAAAAAAAAAAAAATTTAAATCTTTTTTATACTTTATTGTCACAACAGATTTTCTCTCTATGAAATTTGGGCTGCTCTCCCCGGGAAGATTGTGTTGCTGCAGTGCTGTGCCACCCATTAATGCATGCTGAGTAATTCATGTTTCTACAACCCACCGAACGCTGACATGGATTACGGGATTTTTAACATGCATATTTGATCTTCTGCATGCATATATACACGGGACCTCGGTTTAT
>JAVDPJ010238500.1:0-11566 GCA_034780015.1 Urosalpinx cinerea
CCCCCCTATACACACACACATAGGATCTTAGCCCCTACCAAATCCCTTTTGAGTGGATCGTATCCTTCCCCCCCCTAAGGCTGGTAATTAGCAGTGTAAAGGGTTAATTACTGGTCTCCAATCTGCGCGGACCACAGATTTGTCTTCTGTGGCGCGGACTGAACTCTTGATCGCAGCAATAAGGTGTACAGGAAAAGCCGACTGATCAAACATTGGGTCCGGCTTTGGCTGTGTGCTGGTTGGTATTAATGGGTTGCGGTTATCGTCTGCCAGATCACTTAGTGGGTGTGGACGTTAAACCCTAACTAACCAACCAACCTATGGTGTATACTTTATTGTCACGACAGATTTTCTTTGCACGAAATTCAGGCAGCACTCCCCGGTGGGTGGGGGGATAGCGTGCCTCCACAGTGTGTACAGCGCCACTTTTTCTTTCTTTTTTCCTATGTGTATTGTGTACAAAACTTTGTCAGGAACAAGTCTCTTGCTGCCGTGGGTTCTTTTTCGTGCGCTGAATGCGTGTTGCACAGGCATCTCAGGGTTTTTTTTGGTCTAATCTGAAAGACTAGTACCCAGACCACACTCCTCGTCTAGCGGATGGGAAATAAGTTTAATCACGATTTTTTTTAATTTCTAGCTGGGTATAATAATAATCTGACTTATATGGCGCCTAAAAATCTCTACACCAATAGGCGTGTTCGCAGCGCTACCTCGGGTGCATGCTGGGTATTTTCGTGTTTCTACAACCCACTGAACACTGACATGGATTACGGCATCTTTAACGTGTGTACTTGATCTTCTGCATGAGTGTAGTACACACGAACAGCAAATATGACCAAGGGTGATTGTAAAAATCCGCACACTTATTTCACCAGGTGCTGCCGGGATTCGAACTCACGACTTCAGGACCATCAGGATTAGAAGTCCGTCGCCTTAACCACTTGGCTATCGCGCCCGTTGGTTCTTTGTTAAACGAAAAAGGGAACGAAAAAAAAGAAAAATGGGCGGTGTGGAGGAGGATAAATAAAAGAACATGAAAAATTAACTTTCATTGTGGATGCTGGTTTATGTCATTACTTTGTCCTGTGAAACGTACTTGTTTGTTTTTTGAGCGCAACAACACCCATAACTTTCTTTTTCAGTAGAATGTATAGTTTAAAAAAGATGGCATGACCATAAAGACGAAAGTTTGAAGCAAAATGGACCAATTACTGTTGAAATTGTTTAAATTCTGGTAACACGATATTTTTTCTGATTCAAGGGAAATAATTCTCTTTTGTTCAATTACGTACCGTACAATGGCGACAAGGTACGTTTTGCAAATTATCTTTACAGGCCCGGTGTGCCGTCAAAATAATCATAGCATGCCCGTGGTGACACAGTAATGCATTTTCGTGTGTTTGGTCAATGATGCACGTTTTCTGTAGTAATGAGACATTCCAGAATTTCATGAAATCATCTGGGGAGTGCTCTGCACCGCCTTGCTCTTCGTGACGTCCGTCTGCTAAGTCTGCAGTTGTGCAAAGACTTGATGTCTGCACATAACACATAAAATTGCGTTGGTGAAAGTTATCATCAGTATTCTGTAGCAGGGTGCATGACCGACAGAAAGAGTGCATTTTGAAATGTCCCAAACCGTAGCCAAGTTTCTCCGCATATGAGCCCTTTTTTTTGTTGACATTATCTCCCCTGCGAGCAATGCTGAGCCATTGTTTTGAAACTATTTATCCTGTGCCCTGGACTGGCTGGAGCGTTTTAGACCAGTTACTTGACTTGACTTGACTTGACTTGACGAATACCACGTTTGAGACCTTTGATCTGTTCGTGGTTCCTTGATAAAGATAATTTCACTAATAAATCAGTGAATGTCATGCGTGGCTAGCAGGGCTGGATTTTTAACTTTGACAACTGGGAGTGTACAGGCTGGGCAGGTTCTTCCAGTGGTGATCGAGCCGACTCTTGAAAGCGTTTTGTGTTGGCGCGCTTACTACCTTCTCTGGGAGGCTGTTCCACAGTGACACCACTCTGTTTACAAAGAAATTCCCCCTGAGGTCGAGTCTGTGTCTGTTCTTTTGCAGTTTAAGAGAGTGTCCTCTAAGTGTCCGTCCACTTGCCAGTGTCATCTCTGGTCTTTGCACTTTGTAGTGTCCGTGTAGGTATTTGTATACCTCAATCATATCTCCCCTCAGTCGCCTGTGTTCTAATGTTGGGAGTTTTAAGGCTTTCAGTCTCTCCGGGTATGGTTTATCCTTTAGCGATCCCAAAAGTTTTGTGGCTCGTCTCTGTACATCCTCTATGTCGCTACACAGGGTCTTCTGATTAGGTTGCCAGACACTGTGCCCGTATTCTAAGATGGGTCTCACCAGACTCTTGTACAGCAGGACCAGCATCTCCTCTGTCAGGTAGTCAAAAGATCGTCTGATCAGTCCCACCATCTTTGTTGCTTTCCCAGTTGTGTGTGCAACATGATCCGCAAAGTTCAGTTTGTTGTCCACCCACACGCCCAGATCTTTTTCCACGCTTGTTTCTACTACTGTCAGTTTCTTGGCAGTTCCATCCTCTGCTTTCGCTGTCATATGGTAGGTTGCTTCTGTTTTTGATATCCCAAGTTTCATTACAGCACACTTTTGTGGGTGGAACTTGAGGAGCCATATGTCTGACCACATTTGGAGTTGATCCAGGTCATCTTGCATGTTTTGGATGCCTTTTTCAGTATCACTTCTTCCGTACAACTTTGTGTCATCTGCGAACATCTTCACTGTTGATTTTACGACTCTCGGTAGGTCATTAATGAACATTACAAAAAGGAGTGGGCCAAGTACACTACCCTGAGGGATGCCGCTAGATACTCTTGCTTCTTGAGAATGAATGCCATTGATGATCACTTTTTGCTTTCTGTCACTTAGAAAGTCTTGTATCCATTTCAGTACCCTTCCTTCCACTCCATGCGCTTTGACCTTTTTAATTAGTCTGCGATGTGGGACAGAGTCGAAGGCCTTTTGGTAGTCCATGTAGACTACATCAACGCTTCCCCCTTCGTCAATGATGTCCGTCCAGGTGTCCATGGCCTCCAGGAGTTGTGTAGTCGTTGATCGACCGGGGACAAACCCATGCTGCTCTTCACTTATTAGCTTGTTCTTCTGTAGGTGATCCATGACCTTCCCTCTCACCATCTTCTCCATCACCTTGCATGCTATGCAGGTTAAGCTCACTGGTCTGTAATTTGATGGCGTCATTTTGCTTCCCTTCTTAAAAATCGGGGTTACGAAAGCTGTCTTCCAGTCATCAGGTATTTCACCTTTTTCCAAACTCTTTCTGAAGAGGAGGGTGAAGGGTTTTGCCAGTTGCTCTGCAGCTTTGACGAGAATGCTGGGTGGTATTCCATCTGGTCCTGATGCTTTGTCTGTGTGGAGATTTTGGAGTTGTTTCTTCACTTCCTCTTCTGCGATTTCGAAATCGGCCAACTCTTCATTGTATTCATATGTTGGTGTCTCCGGAAGTGGTCCCGCATCTTCTTGGGTAAATACGCTCTGAAAGAACTGGTTAAGCAGATCTGCCTTTTCTCTGTCTGTTGCTGTTTTGGTCCCGTCAGGTTTCCTCAAGTCAGCCACTCCTGTTCTCGACTTCGTCTTTGCTTTTACATGGTTCCAGAAAGCTTTAGGGTTTGTTTTGGCTTCTTTGGCTATCTTTGCTTCCTGTGTTCTCTGGGCTTTCCTGCATGCTGTCTTTGCCTGGTTTCTAGCCTTTATATATGCCTTATAATTTTCCTCGTTTCTGTTTGCCTGCCACTTTCTGAACAACTTGTGTTTCCTTCGTACTGTTTCTAGTGTGCATTTGTCCATCCATCTTTTTCCCTTCTTGCCAGATGGTCGGGACATGGGTGTTGACTTGTTTACTGCATTGCTGACGTGTTGCTTTATTTTTTCCCAGGTTTCATTGACTGAGAGATCTGTCAGTTCCTCCTCCCATCCCACCTGTCCAAGTGCGTCCTTGAGTATGTCGACATCTGTCTTCTGGTAGTTGTATCTCTTTGTGTTAGACTGCTCCTCGTAAGTGCAATTGAGGTTGATCACCAGTGCGAAGTGGTCACTTTTCCCGATGCCTGCTACGGTACTGAGTTCTTCCACCATGTCATCTCTGTTCGTGAAAATCAAATCCAGCACATTTGCCTTCTCTCCCTTTCTGAACCTTGTTGGTTCCTTTTGATGTTGGGTTAGAAAAGCGTCTCTTGTTGCCTTCAGAAACTTGGTCGCGTCTTGGTCCGGTCCTACTTCACTTTTCTCCTCTGTCCAGTTAATTTGCGGAAAGTTGCAGTCTCCCATGATCAGAGTGTGCGGAACTTTCATATCAGATACCTCTTGTAGTAGTGCATTGAGTTTTTCTGTGTTTTCGGGTGTACTGTTTGGGCTTCTGTATATTAGGCCTACGAGTAGCTTGTTTGCGTCGCCCTGCTGGCACTCCACAAAAATGTTTTCTGAAAATCCAGTCTTCAGCCTGTCGCATAGTGACGGTTTCAGTTCGCTTTTCACGTACAGCACCATACCTCTGTTGTTTTCCTCCAGGGTATTGTACATTTCAAATCCTTCCAGCGCTAGCTCGCTGTCTTGGATGCTATACCTTGCGTTTTTTGGTTTTACCTCCGTGATGCTGATAATGTCTGGTTGGTGTATGTCTATCAAGGCCTTCATTTCGTTTCTTTTGTTCATATATTGATCCGCATTTGTGTATAGACAAGTGCATTTGGCTGTTTTCTGTACAGAAAAATCCCTGTTGTGTGAACAAATATTGGTTTGGTTAAAACTATTTACATCTTGGGAGTCCTTTCGACTCACTACTTTTTCTCTTGTCCGCCCACTGGGTACCTGCCGATGTTTTCTATTCGGCCTCTTTTCTTGACCCAGTGGGCATGACTGTCCCCCGCCTTTTCCGACTCGTCTCTCCTGCTTTTCAGCTCCTGGAACAATTCTTCTTCTTCTTGTCTTTCAAGAGGGGTCAGATCTTTTCTGATGACGATTTTTGTGCACAATTTGTCGTCTCCTTCCTCCTTCTGTTTTCTTGCCTTGTGGAATGCAGCTAGAGCATCGTCTCTGGCAGATTCCGTCTGAAAGGTCATTCTGAGTGTTCTTGGTTTGGGTGTTTCCCCTTGTTCCTTTTTGATGTTACCTAGTCTCCTGATGTCCGTTGGCTGGTGTTTTATATTGATTTCCTTCAGTACTTGGTGTACTAATCTGCTGTCTTCTTCCCGTCCTTCCTGGGCTGATTTTGTTGTGTCTTCACGTGCTTTGAACACTACTAAATTTGCTTTCCTCCTCATTCTATCTTCAATCTCTTTTGTCTGGTCTTTGTTTTTGGCATCAATCAAGCTGATCATCTCTTCTGCGCTGCCTGATTTTTGTTTTTCTTGATTGTGTTCCAAGGTAATCTCTTTCACAGTTTGAATCATTCCTTGTGTGAATTTCCCCTCTTGGATGTTTGCCAGTTTTGTGTCCACTTCTGTCATTTTTGCATGGAGGCTTTCCACATCTTTTTCTATCTTCAGCAACCCCCCCAGGAATTTGACTGCCGCATTGTTGCACGTCTTTGAACAGTAATAGTGTATAACTGCTTTCTTTTCTGAGTCTTTCTTGAGTATTTGGTAGGTTGCCTCGTCAATGTTCTCGCATGTTGTATGATACCAAATATCGCATAGTTCACATTGTAGTGAATTTTGGTCGTCCTTGCAGGGTTCGTCGCATGTTCCGCATTTATCAGCTCGTGTGTCCGATTTTGTTTCATGGTCAAGTTTGTTTGCCTTTTTCTTTACTTCCTGTTTTTTTGTCTTTTCTGCGCCTGGTGGCTTCGTGTTGGTTTGGTCCTGAGGACTTTTCGACCTACTTGATTTTCTTCCGCTCATTTTGATATCCACTTTACAGTTTCGGCTGAGCAGTGTTCAGCGGTAAACAATTTCTGCATTACCACACATTCCTGTACAGGAATTTCTGCAGTAGGCCCATTTCTGCTTTACACAGTCTTGCCTAACAACTTAAACAAGTTGTTAACGGTTTCAAGCTCAGAGTTAGAGTAGTGTCAAACGTAGACAATTTCTGCAGTGCACATTCTTCATTTCTTGTACAGCTTCTGCATTACAGTTACACAGTCTTGCCTAACAAGTTGATGCACAATAGAAGTTAAGCAGAAGTTAAGCAGGCACTAGAATGACAAAAAAATACAGCTTCGGCTTCTTCATTCCACTTCCAATCACAAGGACACAGAAGTAACTGTAGTACAGCTTCTGCACCACAGTTACCCAGTCTTGCCTAACAAGTTGATGCACAATAGAAGTTAAGCAGAAGTTAAGCAGGCACTAGAATGACAAAAAAAATACAGCTTCGGCTTCTTCGTACCACTTCCAATCACAAGGACACAGAAGTAACTGTAGTCCGGATAGTCCAAACAGCAAACCAAATCACAGTTTCACTCAGTCTTGCAGAAGTTAAGCAGGCACTAGAATGACGAAAAAATACAGCTTCGGCTTCTTCGTTCCACTTCCAATCACAAGGACACAGAAGTAGCTGTAGTCCGGATAGTCCAAACAGCAAACCAAATCACAGTTTCACTCAGTCTTGCGCTATCAGCCGGCTAGTAGTAGGCCTAATGGCGAGCGGTGAGCAGTCTCATGGATAGTATCTTTTTTTTGTAGAAACACCAAGATGGCACTTTATAAATGAGAACATTGAGAACATTTGACTGTGTCACAGTATTCGCGTGTAAGATAACATATATCAGACAAAATAGCATTCATCCTTTTGACTACTCTCTTTGTTTACAAGTGTTTTGTTGCTGATGCACATATCCCCTCATAAGTTATAAACTGAATGGAGGATTCGGAAACAAGTTGGTGATGAAAACCCATGGCACTTTGTATAGCCTTTTGGGGCAAGCCTGTGTCAAACGCCGCTGAAACTTGTTCAACTTACATACCCAGCGACTTGGACTGTTGTACCTGGCCAGCCTGCTCCTAGCACAGTCGTATGCTCCAGAACCCAATCATGGACCCCTCAGTCCTTTGATTAACAGCAACACTGAGAGTGGTGTCAGGGGGAAAACAAATAAATGGATCCAGAGCTTCCTCAGTGACAGAAGACAAGCTGTTGTGGTGGAGGGCTCCTGCTCATCATATACCAGTGTGCGCTCTGGTGTACCACAAGGTTTGGTACTAGGACGTACCATGCCTCTTCCTGGTCTATATCAACGACCTACCAGAGAAGCTGTCATCACCAGCCAGGTTTTTTGCAGATGACACTGCTGCTTACAGGGTTGTGACCTGCTGCCAGGACCAAGCCAGGCTACAAGAAGACCTCTAACGACTAGCAAAATGGGAAAGGAGCTGGGATATGGAGTTCCACTCTGGAAAGTGCACAGCCCTGTCAGTGACTAGAAGCAGGCACCCTCTACTGTACTCTTATGAACTGCACGCATACTGCATGGACACATCCTCGAGGCAGTCCAAGAAGTGAAATACTTGGAGTTACAATCCAGAGGGAAATAAGCTGGGACGAGCACATCAACAACATCTGCTCAAAAGCCAACAAGACCTAAATAGGCTTTCTCAGGTGAAATTTGAAAATCAGCTCAACAACTGTCAAGGTAAAAAAAAATTGTACGACCACAGCTAGAGTATGCCGCAACTGTATGGGATCCATACTCCATGAAGAACATCAAGAAGATCGAAAAGCTCCAAAGAAGTGCAGCCTGTTTTGTCTTGGGCAGGTATACTATATAGAAATACCTACAGTGTTCAGCTAATGCTAGAACACCTGCATTGGACAACGCTAGAACAACGCAGGAAGACAGCAAGAACAGCAATACTGTACAAGGTAAAACTGAAAAAGCAACTTGTTGCATTCCAACAAATTCCAGGCCAAATTACAACCTTTGCCACCAAGAGAAAGAAGAGGTTACAAACAACAGTACCAGCTAATTCAGTGCAAAACCAACTACTGCCAAAACTCCTTTCTTCCAAGAATACTGAGACTCACTGGAACTCCCTACCAGTACCATCCAGTGCTGTTGAGGCTAAGACCTGTGACACCTTCGTCGCAAGAGCCTCCCAGCATTACTCTTTTTTTAATTTTTTTTTTTTAGGCAGATCCTCCAGGTAGTAGCAAAATAATCAGCCTGTTGATTGTGGCTACTTACAGGAAGAAGAAGAAGTTCCTGTTGCTGCCTATAGGCTTGATGCAAGTCTCAGTCGTCAATCAACCATGACAGACGACGGGCCGAGGAGTACAGGAGGCATGAGGAACAAACCAGCGCTCAGGTATCATTTCCTTCTGGTCTGTTTTTTCCAACCCCGCCTAGCCTGTTTAACACTGCTGACAACAGAGTAAATGGTAATACTAAATGACGGTTTTCGTTTGACAGTCACATCGCTCCCTCTATGGCTCTGTCATCAAAACAATCACAACAACATGTACAAATTGATATGACTACAAATTGATATGACAGATCTCAACACAGACCCACAGACAGTGACAGTCCCATACAATGACGAAATGGACTGTGACAAAAGGTGTGAAGCCATAAACGATAATAAAGAAAAGGTATGCAGAAGCGAAGGGGCTGAAGCCAGCGACTTGAACGAAGCAACGTGTGCAGACAGTGTGACTGAGACAGAAAGTGTTGGTGCCGACAGTGAAACTGATTCCAGATGTGTGGACAGCTTAGGACAGGACAAGAACAGTGACAGTGAACCAGAGATTGCTCTGAGAGAGATTGCTGCGTGCCTGGTGGAGGTAACGATGAAAACAGCGGACAGTTTAAACTGTATGAGGAAAACATCCACAAGTGTAAATTCTGCTAGTGCTGCGCAGCATGGAAATCTTTATCTTTATTTGTGATACTTTAGGATCAGTTGTGTTCCGCGCAGGTGTGTGCGTGTGTGTGTGTGCGTGCGTGCGTGTGTGTGTGATGCTTGCAACGCCTTTTGAAAGTTTTATAAGCCACTCTGCATCTCCCTGATGCTGCTGATGATAATAATAAAACACTGTGCCATTGATTTGTGCAGTGATAACCATTGCAGATACCTCGATTTCATTCCATGACAAGGTTTCCGTGCCTTGGTGATCATTGTGCTGCTATTTTGGTCAACAATTAGAAATTGTGATTTGTGTAGTCCCCCTGTCCCCTTGTGAATGGGCGAAAACCGGGAGTCATCTTCACTTCATTGCGTTTGATGGCCGAGTGGTTAAGGCGACAAACTTCTAATCCTGAAGGTCCTGAAGTCGTGGGTTCGAATCCCAGTAGCGCCTGGGGAAGTAAGTGTGGGGATTTTTTACAGTCTTCCCAGGTCAACTTCTGTGCAGACCTGCTAGTGGCTTATTTCCTTTTGTGTGTACACGCATGCAGAAGATCAAGTACGCGCGTTAAAGATTTTGTAATCCATGTCAGTGTTCGGTGGGTTGCAGAACCATGAACATACCCAGCAAGCATTAATGGGTGGCGCAGCACTGCCGCGACGCGCTCCTCCCAGGGAGAGCAGCCCTAATTTCACGCAGAGAAAATCTCTCGTGACAATAAAGTATATATTAAAAAACAAACAAACAAACAAAAAATGGCCCAAAAATAGAAACTGAGTTTTCTTGACCATCATAAAGAAATAATTTTAATTGGTTATCACACCAATCTTTGGGTGTGAATAGAGAAAATGTAGACTAGCGACTGTAGTGTACTATGTCTAGTAAGAGAGGGCCACCATGAATGTTTATAGTCTTGTAGAGCATTACTAGCTCAACATGTACCAGATAAGATGTAGAATAAGATCATATGAAACATGTGCTTATAAGCACTGAAAATAAAATAAAATGCTGCATATATGCATGTACGCACAAATAAACACGTGCCAACATGCATGTAATGATGTATGCACACAATGACATGCACACATGCAACCATGCACACATGCAGTGAAACACTGACACGGTGAAATAGTAAACACACACAATGACACACACACAGACACACACACACACAAATAGTAAACACACACACACACAGTGACACATAGTGACACCACTTCTGTTTACTGAGTTAATGTTAAAATGAACATTGTGACGATCGTCAGTCTTACGTTTGTACTACAGTGTCAGTCTCAGTCTGAGTCTTTCTTAGTTTCTGTCTGCCAGTACGACAGATCAGATTATTTGAATATATATTTGACATTTATTTCCCATCTGGTTTATTAAGAGTTTGTTAAAATCAGGTGTGTCATAAACAGATAATTTACTGTACTATCACAACAGTTACAAGCACAGGAGATAATTTTGTTCTGCTCTAGTGTACAATGAACAGGACTTGTTATAGGTGTTTACATATGATGTTGCCTGTAAATAAATAATACTTATACTAATTACTAGTTTAACTAAAGATCTTTGCATCTTTTTCTTTCTTTCTTTTTTTAATTATTGAAATATTGTCTATGTCCTCACTTTTATAGAATTACTAGAACTGTTTTGTCATTTATTCTGTATCTGTTGACCATAGTTTCTATGTTCTCTGGAATAAACAGGGGGCTGTATAAAAGTGTATTTTTAGATCATGTGCTACAAATATAATAATGACAGATATTTACTAATTTAGGGGCAGGATTATGCCTGAAGAACTCAAGAAGTCTGTCTGAATTCTTGCAACTGGTATCCTTCATTTGTCTGCAGGTTTTTGCACTGACTGATATGCCAGCCTTGTCACAAACTTGGTAACTTAAAACCAACAGCACAGAACTACTTCTTACGTGAATCGACCTCACCAAGACCAATCATCCAAAATGGCTTTTGGGGGATTGTCGACTAAACCCGCCCCAATGCCGCGGACCACGAAATCTCCCCTGGTGAGAGCCAAACCTCAGCCAGGGGGAGGGCACTCTCACTCACATTTGGGGGGGTTGCAGCATGGCGATATTACTATTAGCGGCAGACGCTGCAGCCAGCGTGGCTCAAACGCAGGGGTGGGGGTCAGATGAACGAGGCTCAGACCAAAACTGTGCTGAAAGAAGCCGTAGATG
This sequence comes from Urosalpinx cinerea, assembly GCA_034780015.1. Classification (NCBI taxonomy): domain Eukaryota; kingdom Metazoa; phylum Mollusca; class Gastropoda; order Neogastropoda; family Muricidae; genus Urosalpinx; species Urosalpinx cinerea. The sequence continues at coordinate 11,039 of JAVDPJ010238500.1, forward strand.
CTGTGGTCAACAGCTTTGCCAAGCACACGCGTGGACACGGGAGAGGTAAGGGTTTTATTTTTAAAAAGTTATATTTATATATCGTTTATGTTTATTGTTGTATAAAGACTGTGGTGAAGGAAGCTGTGGTCAACAGCTTTGCCAAACACACGCATGACCATGAGAGGTAAGTCTTTTATAAATATAATAGATGGATAGATAATAATAAGATGGACAGACAGACATACTGACTGATTGACTCACTGACTGACTCACAGACTGAATAAATGACTGACTGAATGAAGCTGTGGTCAACAGTTTTGCCAAGCACACGCACGGACACAGGAGAGGTAAGGCTATTTTTATGTTTATAAAGGAAAACAGCATTGTCAAGAATAATACAAGATACATTTTTTGGGTTGAATTTGAAAGTTTTCAGATTCTGGATGAATCACAATAAAGATTTATACCATCATCAGGCGGCTCCCATTTCTGAAATTGACTCACTGATTTCTCGGACGCGGGGCTGCATCACGGACCTAAAGGACT
>JAVDPJ010239611.1:0-11566 GCA_034780015.1 Urosalpinx cinerea
TTTGCCAGGGACAACTCTCTTGTTGCCGTGGGTTCTTTTACGTGCGCTGAATGCATGTTGCACACGGGACCTCGGTTCATCGTCTCATCCGAAAGACTATTAGCAGGTCTGCACACAAGTTGACCTGGGAGACTGTAAAAATTCCCATACTTATTTCACCAGGCGCTACCAGGATTCGAACTCGCGACTTCAGGACCTTCAGGATTAGAAGTTTGTCGCCTTAACCACTCGGCCACCGCACCCGTCTTGACAGTGGTAGGTCGTATAGGAGTTTAACATCTGCACCCACAAAGTGATCTGGCAGATGATGGGGAATCACCCCGAGTGAAAAATATCGTTCATATAGAACAATCGTAATAGAGAACGTACAGAATGTTTTAGTATCCTGATATATTGGATACAATACAAAGGTTTTGACATGATGCAAAAAAAACAAAAAACCGTCACTTAAATTAGTTGACCTAGGTTTGGCTATTTTGTTGTCTTTCTTTTTTTTTTTATAATTTTTTTGGTCTTTTAATTCTCTAACCAAATAAAAAACAAACAAAAAAAACACACCAAAAAAAATAAAAACACAGAAATGGAAGTACCACTTTCTGGAGACAAAGACCCCTTCACACAAAAAAATCATCGCGGCAGTTGGAAGGGGAGACGATCCTTTCACCTGATCCCACAATTGCGGGCCCTGAGCGTCGCGCGCTTTGAGCTATCGCACGTGGCGGTCTCGTGCAGGATGGGAGGATGGCGGCCGCCTGTCCATCTGCCCCTCTCTCACACACACAGCTATAGGTAGATGGCTTTTGGCGTAATGGCTTGCTTAAATCAGATTGGGCTAGAAGTGGATTTATTAAATTTTCCAGTTGTTATTAGCCGGGCGCGGCTGTGCTGTGCTGTGCTGTGCTGTAGTAGTAACAGCCGTGCCCGTATTATAAAAGTCCATGTGCAGCGTCAGTCTCAAGAAGGGAACTTGGGGTGATTCCCCTATCGTCTGCCATATCACTTTGTGGGTGCGGACGTTAAACTCCTATAGTACCCCACCAGTCTCAAGATTGTTTTCAATAATAACATAACGCTATAAGAATGATATTTTTCACTTGGGGTGATTCCCCAATGAGCGCTTATACTGGGATTGTCTCCCCCTGACGCGCCGCGTGGGGCCGGCAAGTTAACAGGATGGCAGTGGTTTCTGGCTTCTTTAGGCTCTATTACTTATGACAGAAAAAAGCCTAATATCTACCGGTACAATGATCTTCAAGCTCCTTCTTCGACTCGTCAAATATCTATTCTCCGTATTTAGAATATGTTTTAGTTGAGAATATATAAGGAATAGCTTCCAAAATCACACATGAAAATACAAAGCCAAAGCACGATTGGAAGCGAAGTACTCCTGCTATCTCCCGGGTCAAATTATCGCCCTTTGCCTCACAAGGGACTAGTATAAGCGCTCATTATTGGATAACCACATACCCTGGTGGGGTCTGGTGTTTTGGCAACTCATCAAAGATTAACACGAATTATGACATTTTGTAGCATTAATACTTGATATTCTGCATGCACTCGTGGCAGACTGTGGAGAGAGAGGGGAAAAGTGATCAACAACGCAGAACTGTTCTGTTCTGTCTGTCTTTGCTGTAGATTTTCAGAAACAGCTGCATTCTCTCGTGCTTGCTAATAAGCCTGGACTTTCACGTGAGGTGTCGTGCATTCTTTTTCATGGAGTCTTTTCTACTAGTCTTTATTGACCCATGGTTCTTTGCCACACCCCCCTGGTCACCATCCAGTGGACATTGCCCAGAGGTCTGGACGCTGCTGCTGTTGGCCAAACCATCACGACTGGACATTCTGGAGTGAAGAGGAGACCCGTCAGAGCTCATGTGATCTGATGCCGATGAACTGGAATCTCGTCGTGTTGACGCCGCGCTCCCTGAAACCCTGTGCTTGGAATCTGACTGGGCAGTGGTTCTGGCCAGGTCATTAGATGTCCATGTGCTCCTTACTCGATGAGGGATATGTTCAGTATCAGCACCTTCTTTCGAAGACCCTTCCACGGAGACCACAGTTTTCTGGCCAGTTGCCCAGAAGAACCTGCGGCAAGGTGAGGTACTCGTTTCGAAGGAACTCTGGTCCGAACTGCTAGAGTTTTGCTGCAAAGACATTGTGTTCTCTGGTTTCTGGAACCGCGACCTTCGCAGGTGTAGAGCTTTCAAGGGATCTGGTTCAGGAGACACAGCTGGGGGGGCACAGGTTGTTGGCACAGCGTCAGGTGAGGAACGCACAGCACTGGCAGTGGGTACAGGTCTGGAAGCTAGTCGTTCTGGTGACTTCGACATTTCTTCTGAAGGAGCTGTGGGACTAACAGTTGCGAGTTTAGCACCACAACCTTCAGATGCAGCATTCAGAGAAACGATTTCTGGAGAATCGTTCGTCTCCACAGATGGGTCAGCACTGTGTTGTACCGAATCTACCGCTGTGGAGGACTTTGGAGAGGCACACACTAATTTTGGCATTCCGGCTGAGGCGGCTGACAGACTGTCTTTCTGTGATGAAGAACTTTCCGATGTTGATGAAGGGTCTCTGGAGAGCGGTGGCGTGCTGGGCATGGGGGATTCTGTGGACGAGGAGTTTCTGTCACCCATGGCCCACAGCCGAGCCCGTGGCTTAGGCAGCAGCGCGTGTTTTGAGGAGTAGAACGTCTGCGACACAGGAATCTGCAGGGGTCCCATTTCATCCCCAGAGGATGAATGACTCCTGAAAATGCTCGGTACTACCTGCCCAGGTGAAGCGTCAGGTGACGAAACTGTTCCGAATTTCTGAAGGGCACGGAATAAACGCGGTGAACGATGTTTTGGAGACGATGATTCAATGTACCTGGATGGTTTACGGTGAAGATTGATTCCCCTTCATGACCTGGTGAGCTTTGCGAATTATTCGTGTCTCTTTTCGCTTCAGAATGAGAATTTTCAAACACGGTAGTTTTGATTCTTCTTGGAGAAGGGTGTGGGAACTGCAGAAGGTCGTCACAGGGTGGGGAACTGCCGCGTGAAGACCCCTCAGGAGAACTGGCAAAGCTGACTAACTCCAGGGACTGGTTCACTGAGGAGATGGTGACGTCAGGGATAGGTGAGGGGGCCCTGGAGGAGGGGGGATTCTGGTGGGGGGACAGCAACACGTCTGGCAATCTGCCCTTGAACGTTGGAGAGTTGTTTCTGCTCACGCTAGGCGAATTTATCCGTGAAGGAACATTGGAGCCCGGGACTGGAGACTGACAGCTCGGCAGGAGAGAATTTTCTGAACTTGGTGAAGAACGATTCCGTTTTGTCAACGTGTTCTTGGACACCAGAGATTCTCCCATATTTGGAATCTGCAGGTTGTTTCCAGAACATGTCTGCCCGGTATTGAAGTTTGGAGAGGCCCTTGATACTGCTCTTTTTGTTCTTTTGGGGCTGAAGTCAGAGGAACTGGACTCTTTAGACAAAGAGCGCTGAAATCTTCTCGGACGCAATGGTGGAGATGAAAGGTTTTCTTCAGAGAAAGAACTGGATATGCCAAAGCCAGTACGATCAGACGTCACCCTGTTGTAAGCCTCTCTCCTCTGGGCTGCTGACAGCACTTTCGAAGGTTCAGGACAATCCATTTTTTCAAAGGTCTCTGACTGCATAGGATGAAGAGACAAGAATAACTGGGAGCGGATTTGTCGTCTGTTGGCTTCTGATATTGTGTTAGTTGAAATGGCGTCAGACAGATTAGCAGACATTGACTGATCATCAGACAAAATCAGTTCCTTCGCAGCAGTAGAACCTGAAATGGGATGCGTGTTGTGCACTTCCCCACTACTCATTGAATCAGTGACCTCACCACCAGTGAACGGATCAGATTCAGTAGATGTGGTAAGTGATATTGGTCTGTAGTAACAGTCGTTAAATTTCATGTTCACATTTCTGTTGTTTAGAGCACACAGTTCTGCCGAAACTGGATTCTCTTCTTCATCAGGGAGAGGTGACAGAACTTTCCTCTGCATGCCGACCAAGTCAGCTTCATCAGAATGGCCTGACCACAATAGAGATCTGTTGAGTTCGTCGTAATCCATGTCAAGTGTGAACACTCTATCGTCGACCTCATCTCTGCGGTCAATACAACCCTGTGCTGACTCTGCTGCATCATCACCAAGTAAGTGCTGAGCAAGATCACCAGCATGAAACTCACGTGGGAGAGGCTGAATAGACACTTCAATGCTTACCTCAGCTTTTTTGAAAGCGTAATCCTTTTCTGTTGGTATTTCTCCATCTTTGTGTTCAGTTTTATCTGACTTTAAATCGTAATGATCATCCGTGTTATATGTTCTTGTTTCAGCAGCATTGTCTTTGTAACTTTCAGACATACTCGTTTCTTCCGAGATGTCTGGTAAGTCACTGTTAGGCCTGAACTCTGTGTGCTCCTGCCGGGAAACATGGCTGTCAAAGGCTGAATACAGTTCTGAGTTGTACTGCTGACCTTCAATGGCTACAGGTGATGTAACTGATAGGTCTTCTAATCTTCCGTCATCAACATCGCTATTAATCTCATTGTCAGGTGTAGTGAAAGAAGGACTGCTTTCAAAAGAATCCATTAAAAATCCCTGTTCTTTAAGATGCTGGAAGTCGGGATGATCAGTGCCCATTAAGATAAGTTGGGTCAGCTTTGCATCTGTCAGAAGATGTTCAGTGTGTGCTGCCTCTGAGCTGTATGTACAACTATCTCTGTTTATGTTCCCTTCCTCTGTCTCAGCTGACTGTGAATCTGCACAACTCTGTCCATAGAGCTCCGTTGCAGTATTCCTAGTTAAGCTAGTGTCACCGCTCACAACAAATTCACTGGAATCTTCATCATCTTTTGATTCTATAGAAAAATCTATCAGACGAACTGGCCCATCTGAATCTGACTGAACACTGCTTGAAAAGTCTTCAGCTGTAGTGACTGAACTACTACTGTGGAAAAGATCTTCAGGTGAGCAGTCAAAAACTTGAGTAAAAGCGTAAAAACCGCCTGTATCATCCAGATGTTTGTTTCGCAAAACAGTAGTCTCATTGTCAACTTCAGCTGTATCTAAAACGTCATCAATACTCCCAGAACAGTTGGCTTGCAAGGAGTCAATGGAATCTGCCGACTGACTTCTTTGAGGACTCAAACAGCTTCTGCGATTAAAATATATGTCACTGAGCTGAGAAGAAAATGCATGAAAACCATAATCATGCCAGGGTGACAGATGTGAAATGGTGAGAGGTGTTTCTTTGGAAACAACCTGGGTATGTGTACTGAACAAACCTTTGCTGTCGCCCTGGTGCACAGCCTCTGTGACAACAGGTAGTGTCACACAGACAACAGACAAGTCCGAACTAGCATCTGACACACCTTCCTGGTGATCGTGAGGAGATTGATTACTTAAGTCACTGGCTTCTGGAACAACTAGAGCAGCAGGCAGAGAAGACAAAGAAGTTTTATCCTTCATGACATCAGTGTTCAAATCATTGTTCTTTTCACATGGATGGACACATTTACCAGTTGTTGTAGCATCAAGATCGGCACCAACACAAGCTCCTTCTTGAACTGATGAATCAAAGTCCTCTGAATATTCTTCTGTTGAGGCGTTAGTTTCAGTAGGTGTGAACTGAGAATCCAGATTGTTTTGAAGTTTATGTGTATCTTGCAAATGGTTTTCGTATAGGTCCTGGCATGCTGATTGAAGTACAGAGGAGACAAACGCATCAATGAGGTATGATGGATCTCTCGAATCACCTAGTTCTTTTGATTCATCGACTGTTTTGGTATCTGGAGATTTACTGTTCTCAGTCTCCCTGTCTGTTTCTGCATCTGCTACCATTCTCCTGCTGTCGTCTTCTTTGCCACCAACTGAAGTAAAATTGTGCGCATTTTCCCCTGCATCTAACACATTTTTATCACATTTGGCTGAATCGTTGGGATCCATGTTTGCTCGTTTGCGAAGAAGGAAACAGTCAAGCACCAGATTTCTCATCACATCTTGTCCTGCAAATGAAGATTGCTCCAGCTGTTCCTTGTTTGTTTTGATGAGATCACGTACCTCAGATAGATGGTGATCCTTCTCACTGGTCTCTTCAATGATCTGCTCTAAGAATCCATTGACAGCTTCAGGACTTTGATTCTCAGTGACTGACTTATGCATTAATCTGTCTAAAGCGTCTAGCTCTGCCATCTTTCCCAATGTATGATCAGGTTTACATTCTGACGATGAAAGCGTGGTTCCACTCATCTTCTGTGATAAAAAGCCACTTCCCATGGTCTGTGGTACTGACCTGTCAGACGTTGTTTCTGGTTTGTTGTTGACCTTCACAGACTGAGAATCATCTGAACCTCTCAGGAGAAACCTTGATAATATAAACTCTCTTGCTTCTTCAGTGTTTGTGAAGTCTTTGTCACAGAAATCATCAATGGATGCTGCATTGATGAAGGCTTGGTTGAGGTCTTCTTCCTGGATTAGCTCTGCAGCGGGCAGCTCTTCATCGTGTGACATAAGGCATGATGAGGTGGGGGAGTCAATAATGCCACTGTCCATGTCAGGGTCAGTGTCTTTGGCTGGATTGACGTAGGGTTCATCAACATGTTCTGTTTGCATAGAACAAACATCTTCTGTTCTGCCATACTGTTGCAAACTGAGCGATGCCGCCTCTAGTTTCTTGGAATGTGCTTTAGAGAGATTTGTAGATTCTGTTTGAGATTCAGCTGCAGTTTCTGAAATCACAAGTGTCACCTTTGAAGCAAATTCTGCTATGTTAGAATTTTGCAGCCTTGCACTCATTGTGTGTTTGCCGTCATTTGCTTCATTTTCACTTGAGTCAGCATGGGCACGTGAGCCATTGGTGATGGTTCTATAGTCACCAACTCGAAAATTCAGTTGAGATACATGCGTTTTCTTAACCTCTTGCTCACCGTTTTGGTCTCGAGAAAGTCTTGGCGATTCTAGTAGTATTGTTCTGGAAAGGAAGCAAGGTGGTTCTGTCAGGTTTGGATTTGTGGCATATTTCTTAGATTTGGATTTGTGCGCTGTGCAATCTGAACTAAAGGTCCGCATTTTGTCTGTTGTGACAGGAACAGGAGAGGATACGTCTTCAGTACTAGCTGATGATGAAACACTACTGTGGACTGGTGAATTTAACTGAAGCTGTGTAAGTGAAGTGTGAGAGATTTCCTGTTCATGTGCTTTTCTCACAGAGGCAGCCACAAAAGGCTTTGTTTGGAAAGACATTGAACACTCTTGAGTGTGCCCTGGATGACTGTGATGTCCATGAGATGATGATCGGGAAATAGCAGTATTGTTAGAAGCAAGGGATCTTACGATTTCATAGCTATCTGAAGGATCAGACTTTTCACTTTCCATACTGACAGACTGAGCAGGTTCATCAGAGTTTGTGACATGGGCACAAACATGTGACACTGGGTTGGCTTTGAATGAAGAAACAAAATCGTTTGAGCATTTTTCCACAGGTTGTGATGATGTTTCAGATCTTTTCAACGTTGATGGAATATCCATTCCCATGTATTCCCAAAATTCAGAATCAAAAGACTGGGTTCGGGATGACTCCAGAGAGCTTCGTTCTTTCAGATTACTCCAATGTGGTGGAGCCAAAATAGAATCAGTTCGTTTGAAGTGAATCCCTGGAGAACTGCTGCTCTTGTAGAGCAGACTTAAGTCTTTTAATGACAGCAGGTTGTGCCCTGGGACAGATATACAGTCAGGTTTCATTTGATGTCCAGAAGAACCAGCACGATGCCAGCTTTCAGCAGCTCTCATGTTTGTTGGATCAGTTTGAGAAGACATTTCATACACGATCTGACGCCCTGTCTGACAACTCGTATCACACATTTGCGTGACTGGCATTTCCTGGGATGGCTGAAGAATCTTTCTTTCACTTGTTCCTGAACTGTCCACAAAATCTTCTCCCTCACACTGTATGGCCTGGTCAGAAACCAAGTACATATCTTCAGCACAGTCATTGTGAATGAGATCAGACAGTAGATCATCCTGACCGAGAAAAGCAAGAGGGGACAGCATTCCGTCGTCAGCCTGAACTTCTGCATCAGACAGTTTTGAGGCCAAGGCTGTCACTGATGGTGACGATGAGGTAGAGGTTTGTGGAGAAACTGTGCTGAACAATAGAATTGGAGATGCCGAGCCATCATCAGCATCCACATAGGCATCACACATACCACCGCTTTCTCGCCATCCTCCTTTCACAGATCTGTCACTCGACAAAGGAAGAGAATGTGAAAATTCATTCCCACAGGCTCGTTCATTTCCTCCTGAAAACTCGGAATAGTTTGTTTCGTTCTGCTCACAATCACGAATCTGTTGAACTGCCTGATTTTCGTAATCACACGTTTCGTCTTCATCGTCATTGTGGTCTTTAGAGCTGCCAAAACTGTCTTCAGTGTCAATGGAATCCTGCTGGTTGTCCAAACTGACCTCGATTACAGTCACCGGGGACAGGGGGATGGGAGACAGAGAAGTGGAGGGGGAACAGGAAGGGATTTGGAGAAAGTCATCCTGCTGTACTCCTTCTTCGCTTGGCTGCTGATGGTGTTGACGATAGCGGGGGTTTGTGTCACAGCTGTCTAGGTTATCTGTCAGGTTTCCATCTACGTCTTCCAGCACGATGGAAACCATGGCAGGCTCGACGAGTCCTTGGCCTCCAATCCCAGCTGAACCTCCTTCAGATTTTGACACTGATCTCTCCTTTAAGAGTGCGTTTGTAGTTTGCCCAGAATTGTGGAAAATATCTGCAATTTCGAGGCTTTCTGTTGACACTAGTGAGTCAGAGTGGTCACGATTTAGAACACCATCACAGTTTTCATGCGTTTGGGCACCCTGTCTTTGGGCACCCTGACTTTGGCACACTGTGGAGGCAGCTGGGTTCTGAAATCCACCCGAGTCTGTCTGAAGAATTGAAGTGGACTGTGGATACAGAGAATTATGACACCTCCTAACAGGGCTTTCCGTCGGTATCTGTGAGACAAACAGTCTGTTTCTATCGATACAACCGGGTGTTAGACTTCCATGGCAGTTTCTGTCCACTGGAATACAACCAGAACACTCCTCCTCTGTAATGATAATGCTGTCAGCACTAAGGGTTGACTTTGTTTTTATCAAAGATTCAGATTTGTGTCTGGGAGATCCTGGGTTCTTTCTTTTCTTTGGAGAGCGAAATCTTTTGGGACTTTTTGATCTGCATGATCGGTGTGCTTCTCTGTCTTGTTCTCTTTGGCTAAGCGTGTGTTGGTTATCAGAAGTCTGTGACCATTGCTGCTGCTCAGTCTTTTCTGGGGTGCAGCTTGTGATGTGGATAAGAGATCTGTTCTGAGACTGATTTTCTGCTTCAGGAAGGACCTCTTCGTCATCCACATTTCTTGAGTCTGATTTAAGTCGCGCTCGTCTCTCTGCCGGGTTGGGCATTTTCAGTTTCAAAACACGTGAGGCAATGGGCACAGGTTGTGAGTATGGGGCAGAGACGGCCTGTTCGCATGACACCCCACGCCGCTGCGACATCCTCTGATCGTAATCCACATGGTCGGAGCCACTGAGGGAGTCGCTCTCTGAACCCATCAGACTGTGGTCATTGCTGCCGCCCCCTGATGTGGTACACTGCGAGTCACTTTGTCCACTGGCTGTGCTCAGAGAATCTTCACGCAGAAAAGCCTGCAAGCGGCACTCTCCATCCTGAGGTTTCTGCCAGGAGCTGCGAGACTTGACCTCCTCCTCTTCTGTCAGAGTCTCCAGATATGACGGCAACGATTTCTGCCGGGAACAAGCAAACTGTCGTATTTTAACCGACCTGGCGTCTGTTGTGTTGCTCATGTTCTGAGCATAAGCCTCGATATATTCTTTGAGTCTGTCTGAACGGGACTCTTTTCCTAAGCTGGGAGGCAACAAGGATGTGGGAGTCTCCGGGGGGTCACAGACCTGAGATGCCGGGATGACCACAGACTGGTTGAACGGCTGGCCAATCCTGCGGTGAAGGTCTGACGCCGATCGTAAATCCTCGTAACTGGGTTTGGATGGAAGAGGGGCCCTGGCACTGTGACTGTCGAGAGGGCTATACGTACTATCGTAAGGGGATGCGCCGTTGTCTGACGGTCGTGGGGGGTTCACAGGGTACTGACCAAGGTGGGATATTTTGCTGTACCAGTCTCTCAAGAACCGCTCAGGCAGAAACCCCTCAGCTGAACCCCCGAACCCCAGATTCATCAACATCATCTCTGCTGGGTTTTGTGACGAAGACCCGTAATAGGATTCAGGCGGCGACACCATCCCCAAGCTCGTCATACTCTCTATGCTCATACCACGGTTCAAACCCCGGCCGGGCATCTGAGGCGGCATCATCCTGGCTGAGGAGGGAGGAGGAGGAGGAGGTGGGTGAAACAGAGGCTCCCTCCACATCTGCTGGCTGGGGTCGGTTCTCCTCCAGGGGTTAACGTAGGGGTCCCCAAGCCCCTGATCTGCCTGCTCTCTCCAGATGGCGTGCTGAGCCTCCCGCCAGTCGTGGTTGAACTGGTCTCGCCACCCCATGTCCTGGCTCTGGGACATGGAAGACATGGACGACAGCATGGACTCTGAACTGGCCTGCTTTAAGGAAGACCTGGTCGGGGTGTACCCAGCATGCGTGGTGACAGCGCTCCTGGCTTCCACCTCTGGCTTGCGGCTTGAAGAAGAAGGCCTGGAGAAGGAGAACTCATCTTCTTCGTCAGGCAGGATCAGATCTCGCCGTTTTTTCACGTGGGTGATGTCTGAAGAAGGGGACATCGTTTTCTCTTTGTTCGAGTCTGGCGGTCCTCTCCTCCGACCAGCCTGAGCTGGCCCAGACTGTGGGCTAGAACCATTCCCGGGCATGGGGGGAACGGGAGATGCAGATCGTGGACGCAAACATTCTGGAGGAAGCTGACAGAACCCTGGAGGTGGGAACGTTCCCGGAGGCACCGCGGCAAAACGACCCGGAGAAGACCGCAAAGGACTAGACGATCTTGGGGAAAACGGACCACCTGACCCCCCTCTACCCATAGCCATGGCAGCATACGCCTGGTTCCATTCCAGAACTCGCCTAAACATCCCATCCAGAAAGGCATGGTCGCTGAAATCAAACTGCTGCCGAGGGTCCGTGAAAGTGTCCGCCTTACTGTTCTCCTGGGGTGGCCCACTACTGCCGCCAGACCTCGGCTGACTGTCCGCAGCCTCGTGCAGAACACCGCTGGATGTGGAGGTACTAGTCCCTGAACTCTGCCGGGAAAGGTGCCTCCCGTTCCGGAACTGTCCCTGGTGTGGTCCCAGACCGTTGCCCAGCCCTGGTCTCGGCAGGTTGTTCCTCAACTGCTGATGTTTGTAGAGAGAGGAGGAGTCGTTGGAGGAGCGGGACAGGCAGAGGGATTCCACTTCTTCGAAGGTGGTGGTGCTGGACCCGGAGCTGTACATGTGACCTTTGTGACCTTGACCCCAGGGGTCAGGGTACCTGTTGGAGGGTAGGGGGTGGCCTGGTGTGGCTTGGTGTGGCATGGTGTGGTATGG
>JAVDPJ010240721.1:0-11566 GCA_034780015.1 Urosalpinx cinerea
CTGCACATAAGTTGACCTGGGAGACTGTAAAAGTCCCCACACTTATTTCACCAGGCGCTGCCGGGATTCGAACTCACAACTTCAGGATTAGAAGTTCGTTCCTTAACCACTTGGCCACTCGGCCACCGCGCTCTCTCTCTCTCCCTCTTTCAGTAAATTCTGTCTCACCTCTTTTCTAGTGCTGGACTGTGTTCTGGCCATATGGTCTGAAGAATTTGAACTGGTGAGTGATGCCATTCTTCTGCAAACCCGACTCAGATTCGTGTACAACCTGTGCCAAAAAATGTAAATGAGTACATTGTTATGAACTGATTACGTGACAGCAAGAAATAGATACTGACAGTGATACACAGAGACAGTAAATTATATCTTCGTTCAGTAATTTGTGGTGGAACTGCCTGTCAGTCCACTTAACTTAAGACACAAATGTATGTGCACACATGCATGCATCCTGTGATGCAGGCCGACATGCACACACAAGCATGGACACATGCACATATGCACGCATGCATGCACACATCCAATCATGCCCCCACCCCACAGCCAAGACACAAGCGCACTTACGACAAGAAACAGTGCAGCAGCTGAGATTACAGCTGACCTAGTTGTACCCTGTCTGCACATCACATGATCAGACACATGGCTTAGCTGACAGCTTATCTTATCAACAATCTTGTGTAGAGTTGGTGTAGATCGGTTGCAACTATTTCCATGCACTATCTATACTTCTAAGTACACTAGTTATGCGTTATCACTGTACTAGCTACTATTATTATAATTATGTAAGCAGACTAGTACTTATAAAGTTATTATCTAACATGAAATCGCAAGTCAGAATAATCAGCCAGATGATTGTGGACACTCAAAAGATGAAGATGAAGTAAAATAATTAGTAAAATTTGTCTACTCTACGTGTAAGGATTATGAAGATTCACTGGGTGTATACCTTGGTATCAGCAGATGAACCATACCTATTCCAGGCGCAATATACCCATCAGATAAGTACCCTTCGTTTTATAATATTTGAGGACATGTACTGTTTACGTCCTCTCTCTAAACACCCATGTTTTCCGTAGCAGACGACGGAGGACGGGATCAAGGTTCCCTGAACTCTCGTACATTAAAAACCAACGATAGTCGTGTTTGTCCGAAAGAAAGGTTAACTCTTACGAACATCTAGAATAGGTTATACCCAATTAGTCCCCCTTTGACTCCCCCGTCATTTTTCTTCGGCATACAAACTGCACCCCGGCCTGTGAATCTTATTGTATTGTATTGTATTGTATTGTATTGTATTTTAATGTACACTCGAAGGGAAATAAGCCACTAGCAGGTCTGCACACAAGTTGACCTGGGAGACTGTAAAAATTACCACACTTATTTCACCAGGCGCTATCGGGATTCGAACTGACGACTTCAGGACCTTCGGGATTATAGAAGTTCATCGCCTTAACCACTCGGCCACCGCGCCCGGTGTGCATATATATTAAATTTTGTTTGCCCATTCAGTAGGATGGATTTTCTACATAATTTTGCCAGAGGCAACTCTCTTATTGCCATGGGTTCTTTTACATACGCTAAATGCGTATTGCACACGGGATCTCCAATTATCGTCTCATCCGAAAGACTAATACCCAGACCACATCGATCACCCCTGGTCTAGTGGATGGGGAAAAAGTCTGGGCACACTTTAACCACTAGACCACCAGTTAGCCACTACCGTATGCGCTGAAGAGGGGTTCTACAATATGTAATGCTATATTCCAGAGTCTGGGCCCGTTAACTCATTGTAATTATTTCATTTGATACGGTTCTGTGTGGGTTTATTTATTTATTTATTTATTAATTTATTTATTTATTTAGTTATTTATTTATTCTCTCACGAAATGAGCCCTTCGGAAGAGACAACCGAGGTCCCGTGTACATGCAGAAGATTAACGTGCGCACGTTAAAGATCCTGTTATTGGATTGCGGTGACACGAAAATACTCGATCAGTATGCACCAAAGGCTAGATCGACTAATTAGCGCATTGGGTTATGTAGTTGGTCAAGCACCTGCTTGGCAAGCATGGTGTAGCGTATATGGAACATTCCCAACGCTGTGACACGTCCTTTGGCCAAATTAAACTAAACCAAACTAAACTAACTAAACTAAATTAAACTAAGATAAACTAAACTAAACTACCACTTATATATATTCCCTTGACTTGCGTCGTTGGTGTACCATGCTTGAGACTGTTGTTAGGGCTCTCCATCGGTCTCAATCCTCTGATATTCGTAACAGAGAGTTGAAGGTCTCTCCTGTCCACTATTTGGCATTGTCATCCCATACCTTACGTTGATGGCCTCTTCGGCGCCCTCTTTCAACCGTGCCCTGGAGGATGGTTTTGGCCAGAGAATCGTGGCGATTCACATGTTTTACAGCATTTTCAGCAAGGCCATTGGATTTTGCGTAGTATGGGCTGCTGGTGACGTGCGCAAAATTCCATTCCTTGGCAAACGCTTCAAATTCCCGGCTTACGAACTGTCTGCCATTGTCCGTTATCAACTTCTCAGGGATGCCATGAGCAGCAAATAGTCTCTTCATCTTGGTGATCACTGTGCGAGAGGAGGTTTCAGGAAGCAGGTCCATCTCAAACCATCCTGAGTATGAATCAACCACTACTAGGTACTGGTGGGTATTCCAATCAAAAATGTCTGCTCCGAGGGTTGCCCAAGGGAGTTCAGGAACCGGGTGGTTGATGAGGGGCTGCTTCTGCAGGTGCGCCTTGCAGCTGTTGCATGCCGAGCACTGGGAAACTGCGTTCTCGATATCTCGGCGCATCTTTGGCCAGTACACCATCTCGCTGGCAAGTTGTCTGGTACGGTCAATTCCCATGTGGCCCTTGTGCAAGATAGCGATATAGGTTGTCTGCAGGGCCTTTGGGATCACTGCTCTCTGCCCCTTCAGAATGATGCTGTCTTCAATCACAAGTTCATCTCGAAATGAGAAGAAACAACCGATGTCGCGTGGTATATTGCGCTCATGGATGGGCCATCCATCTCTGAGGAATTTCGCCAGCTTCTGCATGGTAGGATCTGACCAAGTTTTTCGTTGGAGCTCAGTCATCCTTGAAGGCGATATGGAGAGGACTGTCATGACATCATACTTAAATTCTGTCTCTTCAGCAGTGTCGTCAGGATATGCTCTAGAGAGTGTATCAGCAATGAACAGCTCTTTCCCCCTTTTGTGAACAAACTCCAGATTATACCTCTGAAGCTGGAGAAGCATCCGCTGAAGGCGTGCCGGTGCAGCATGTAGTGGCTTCTTCACGATAGTGATCAAGGGTTTGTGATCTGTTTCGATGGTCACCTTGCGACCGTAGACGAAATCATGGAACCTTCTGCAGGCAAAGACAGCAGCCAAGAGTTCTTTCTCAATTTGGGCATATCGTGTCTCTGCGTCGGAGAGTGCCCGTGATGCAAATGCGACTGGTCCGTCACCTTGAAGGCATACAGCTCCGAGTCCGCTCTTGGACGAATCAACAGACAGGACCACAGACTTTGCCGGATTGAAGAACTGCAACACGGGAGGACTCATGAGGTCATTTTTCAGCTTGTCGAATGCTTGCTGGCGAGCTTCAGTCCAGCTCCATACAACATCATTTTTGAGGAGTTCTCGCAGAGTTGATGTTTTCGCACTATAGTTATGGATAAACTTGTTCAGATAGTTGGTCATGCCCAAGAACCTCTGGAGTGCTGCCTAGTCTCTGGGGACTGGCATTTTTCGAATGGCATCTGTCTTCTCTGTGTCTGGTTTAAGGCCTTCTTCGGTGAATCTGTGCCCAACAAAAATGACACTCGTCCTCCTGAACTTACATTTGCTGAGGTTCAGCTTCAAACCAATTTGCCGGACTCTGTCCAGGATCACCTTGAGGTTGGCATTATGCTCTTCAACAGTTGATCCCCAGATCAGAATATCATCCACGATGATTGCACATGGGTATCCCTCAAAAAGTATTTCCATCGCTTGCTGGAAAACTTCAGAAGCAGTGTTGATGCCAAAGGGCATGCGGAGAAATCTGTATCTGCCGTAGGGTGTGCTGAAAGTTGTGCGTCGAGAGGACTGCTTGTCTAGCCTGATTTGCCAGAAACCAGCTTTTGCATCAAGAGTTGAGAAGATCTTCGCATTCCCTATCCTGGATGCTATGTCATCTGCTGTACGCATGGGGTAGTGTGGTCTTTGCAGGGCCCTGTTTAGGTCTCTGGGATCCAGGCAAATTCTAATTTTGCCATTTGTCTTTTTGGCTGCAACCATCTGTGACACCCATTCAGTCGGCTCGGTCTCTCACACGATTACGCCTTTCTGTACCATGTTGTCAAGCTCATCCCTGACTTTGGTCTCCATGGCCTGGGGAATTTTCCTTGCTGGTTTGACGATAGGAGCAACATGAGGGTCTACTCTCATAACATATCTCATTGGGAGGGTTCCCAGGTGGTCATCAAATAGATCTTAGTACTCTTTGGTGACTTGTTCACGGAAAGCGACTTCCTCATCAGTGTTCACTTCGTACACAGTCTTGTCAAGATCGATGAGTCTCAAACGTAGAGCATCACTCAGACCCAAGATGGAGGGGGCATGCCTATCAATGACCTGAAATGTGATGAGCTCTATTGTATCCCCTATCTTGCAGAGCAGGTCCACTGTGCCTAGCGTGAAAAATCTGTCACCCCCATATGCAACCAGGTTGACTGCTTCAGCCTTGTTGATAAGTTCCTTCTTCTTGACCTTCTTGAACTGGTCCAGGGGCAAGACATTGCATTTGGCACCGGTGTCAACCTTCAGCTGTATGTCACATGCATTGATGCTTGCTGTGCAGTGTATCTCATTACGACTGTGTGTTTGTTTGAAGGCGTGAATTTCCCAGGCTGCTTCTGGGTCGGCACTTGTGTCATAATCGTCTTCATCTACAGTGTTCACGTTTCTCGCCGGTCTGCACCTTCCTGCTGACTTGCAGACTTTCGCAAAATGATTCATCTTCATACAAGAGGAACACTTCTTCCCGTACGCTGGACAGGGTTCCTTCTTCGGTGCATGGTGACGCCCACAGTAAACACATGATTTGGTAATGGTGGGTGGGAGCTTCATCTTCCTTTGTGAGATAGCGCTGACTTCATGATCCGCTGACACTTGCGTGTTGTCCTTTTCAGCAGCCTCATGGATCTGGCAGATTTGAATGGCCTTGTGGAGAGGTAGGTCTCTTTCTTTTAACAGGTGTTTTCTTAGGGCATTTGATGCCACTCCACAAACAATTCTGTCCCGAATGAGTGAATCCTTCAAAGTATCGAACTCACACGTTTCCGCCATGATCTTCAGGGATGTGATAAAACATTGCACAGTTTCAGCTTTTTGAATTCTGGTGTTAAACCTATGCCTCTCAATGATCACGTTGGTGAGTGGATTACAGAGCTCACGAAATCTGGCTTTCAGCACTGCAACACTCTCACGATTCTCAGCAGCTTGTGTGACTTCACCATTTGCGTTCCTCACTTCCGCAGTATAGGTGAAAGTTTTCTCCTTTTCAATGGCGTCCTTACCAGCCAGGTTCAACAGTATGTATGCTTTCGTGCGATTGGTCTTGTCACTGTAGGCGGCTTCTATGAAAATGTCAAATTCCGCTTCAAAATTTCGCCAATTCTCTGCTACATTGCCCTCAAATGACAAAGGTTGGGTTTTGTGCAAACCCTCCATGTCGATCTGAAAATCCTTACCACTGAACCACATACTATAAAGTTTTCAGCTGACGTTGCGTGTCACTGTGCTATACTACGAGTACGATGGTGTAAGTATCGGAGGACGCAGAAACTGAATTGAGCAACTGCCGTATCAAGTCGGTTTCACTTCGCAAAACGCTGTTTACCTACTTGACTGAATGCAGGCGTCGTCAGAACAATGTTCAGGGGTTCGTGTTAATTCTGACACCATGAAGAAGATACATTCGTACAAATGACAGTCACTTGTACATTCGTACAAATGACAGTCACTTGTACATTTGTACAAATGACAGTCACTTGTACATTCATACAAATGACAGTCACTTGCTGAGAGGTCCCCCGGGGGGCCTGCGTGAGGGGGGACGAGATGGGACGTTACACCGGTTTGGGTCGGTTGACCTTTTGGGGTGTTGCTGCCATTCCCGGTTTGGGTCAGGTGCCCCCTGTGCCGTGAATCACATAATGGTCTTTGGACTTGGTGAAGGATTGGGTTTTAACTGATTTTAGTTCATGTCACATTTGCCATTGGACTGAAGTGCATGCAGCTGCTGGGAGAAGAAATGACACTGCTGCTTTCAGTCTGGGATAAGCCCTGTAAAGCTTCCTTGCATGCTCAATAAAACAATAACTATTTCAGCTTGAATGATCTAGTCGGTTTATTGGCTCCATTGTTTTGGCATCGTCATAACGGAAGTCGCCTCCTTTTTACTTACATGTCTTTTTACCGAAGTCCCGTAGGAATCTTATTTATCTACATCTTCCTTCTCAATAAAACAAACAAGAGAATAAATGGAAATGAAACTTTTAACAAATTTCTTTAGTTAAATAGCCAACAATTAAATCTTCAATTGTAACTAAAACTTCTCTGAGTTTCTTGATAATGCAAATATATGCAAACATAAAATGTTAATGATTAACTATAAAACAACATGATTAATAATTGAATTATGAAAAGGAATTTTGGACAGTGGTATAATCAACTTTTCTATTCAGTCTTTGAGTTTGATATGATAATAATAATAATAATAAAAAAAAACAAACATAATGTCCTTCTTTTCTCCATCTCTGACTAGTCTGGGCTGTAGCTCATCATGTCTTTCATGAAAGCAAAAAAATTTTTTTTAAACAAAACCAGGAGGAATGTTACCTTGAATACTAATCATGTGCAAAGAACAACAACAAACCAAACAAACAAAAAAGAGAATCAATAACAAATCAAAACGAAATTAAGTGTGTGGACAAAACTTTGGCATTGTACACTCTTGAAAAGATATAAAAATCTCCTTCCTCGTTCCCCCCCCGAAAAAAAAAAATCATCGCGGAATCAGAAGTATCTTGGGTTGGGCTGGACAACTCTTCCGGAGCGGGTGATGACCGGGGCAGGCATGGCTGGGATCTGCTCAGCTGCCAGCTCGGACCGTGTAGGTGGTGGGCCGGCCCTGTCGTGGTTGTCGGCTGTGCTGGAGAGTCGACGCCCTGGGGAGGAAGGCCAAGCCATCTTGAGGTGCGGCCCACTGGAGAGGGAAGGGGTTGTGTTGGGTGAAGGGGAGAGGACAGGGTGGGAAGGGGAGGTGGCTGGTGGCAGCGGCTGAGCTGCACTCTGGCTGTGGCGGGCCACAGTTGGTGCGTGCTGTGCTCCACGGATTTGTGCATCTGGTCCGTGGGTGGGAGAATGACTCAGCTGTGAGTCCTGAGGGTGTGGCTCCCTGACAGGGATCAGATGTCGTCGGTTGCGTACATAGTCCGTTTTCTTTGAGGTGACCACATACGATCTTGGAGCATCGCAACGTGATTTGACTGTGGCGAGGCGCTGGAAACCTTTGTCTGTTTGCATTCTGATGACCTCGCCAGGCTGCAGTGGTCGTAAATCTCTTGCAGATTTGTCGTGAGATTTCTTTTGTTGCTGTCGTACCTTCTTGAGCTGTTGACACACTTTTGCCGTATTTATAGTCTTGGGTTTGAGCAGTTTTTGAGAGGTTGGGAGTGTTGTTCGGGTTCTCCTGGACAGTAGGCGCTGTGCAGGGGAGCCCATGCCATCTCTGGGTGTGTTCCGCAGATTGAGAAGGCCAAGCATGATGTCGGAATTGCCCGTCTTGCTTTTCTCCAGAAGTTGTTTCACTTGTTTGACTGCGTTCTCAGCCAATCCATTGGAACGTGGATAGCGTGGACTGCTTGTGATGTGGGTGAAATTCCACTGTTTGGTGAAAAGTTCAAACTCTCTGCTGGTGAACTGTGCACCGTTGTCAGTCATGAGTTTTTCTGGAATGCCGTGGGTCGCAAATAGTCTCTTGCATGTGCTGATGACAGAACTTGATGACATATTGGGAAGTAGTTCAAATTCGAACCAACCAGAGAACGAGTCCACCACTACCAGGTACTGGCAGTTGTTCCACTCGAAAATGTCAGCTGAAAGGTTGACCCAAGGAAGATCAGGGACTGGGTGGTTGACGAGTGGTTGCTTCTGTTGGTGATTTTTGAGGCTGTTGCATACAGAACATCGAGAGACTGCACTCTCAATGTCTTGGCGCATCTGCGGCCAGAAAACCACGTCACTGCCCAGTTTTCTTGTGCGCTCTGGACCCATGTGGCCTTTGTGTAGAATCATGATGTACACAGACTGTAGAGACTTGGGGAAGACAGCTCTTTGTCCTTTGAGGATGATGTCATTTTCAATCACCAACTCATCTCTGAATGGGAAGAAAGGTTTGATTTCCTTTGACACGTCGCGCACTTGATTAGGCCATCCGGTCCTGATGATGTTGGCGAGTTTCTGTAGAGTAGGATCTGCCAGTGTTTCTTGCTGAAGCTCTGTCATGCGTGAAGGGGAAATGGACAGGACTGCTATAACGTTGTAGTTGCAGTCGTTCTCTTCTGGAATTTCGTCACCATATGCTCTTGATAGTGTGTCTGCCAGGAACAGTTCTTTCCCTTTCTTGAAGATGAACTCCGTGTTGTAGCTCTGAAGTTGGAGTAGCATTCTTTGCAGTCTCGCAGGAGCAGCATGGAGGGGCTTTTGCACAATGGAGATCAAAGGCTTGTGGTCAGTCTCTATTGTCACTTTCCGTCCATACACAAAGTCATTGAACTTCTTGCAGGCAAACACGGCAGCTAGCAGCTCCTTCTCGATCTGTGCATATCGAGTTTCAGCATCAGTAAGAGCTCTTGAGGCGTATGCGACTGGAGCGTCATCCTGTAGGCAGGCTGCACCGAGGCCACTTTGAGAGGCGTCCACTGACAGGACAACAGATTTTGTTGGATCAAAATACTTCAGGACTGGAGGGCTTGCGAGGTCATCTTTCAGCTTCTGAAACGCCTGTTCATGAGCATCAGTCCAACACCATGCGGTATCCTTTCGCAGGAGTTCACGAAGCACAGCGGTTTTCTCACTATAGTCCTTGATGAATTTGCACAGATAGTTTGTCATCCCCAGGAAGCGTTGTAGACCTGGTCGATCTTCTGGTGCTGGCATGGCTTTAATTGCTTGCGTCTTTTCCGGATCAGGCTTCAACCCTTCAGCCGTGAACTTGTGGCCCACAAAGGTGACACTCTTGGCCCTGAAATGGCACTTCTGCAGGTTCAATTTCAGGCCAATTTCTCGTGCTCGGCAGAGAACTTTTCTGAGGTTTGCATCATGCTCTTCGATGGTAGAACCCCAGATCAAGATGTCATCGACGATGATGGTGCATGGGTAGCCCTCAAACAACCGTTCAAGAGCCTGCTGGAACACTTCACTGGCAGTGTTTATTCCAAACGGCATGCGAAGGAACCTGTATCTGCCGAATGGTGTGCTGAAAGCTGTTCGACGGGAAGATGTCTTGTCCATCCTGATCTGCCAGAACCCAGCCTTCGCATCCAGTGTGGAGAACACTTTTGCATTTCCAATGCGTGAGGCCACGTCATCAGCTGTTCGCATGGGGTAGTGGGGTCTTTTCAGGGCTTTGTTCAAATCTCTGGGGTCCAAACAGATCCGTATGTCACCATTTTTTTTCCCGCTGCAACCATTTGTGACACCCACTCAGTAGGCTCAGTCTCAGGAGTGATCACACCTTTCTGTACCATGTCATCGAGTGCAGTTTTTACCCTTTTTTCCATGGCTTGGGGAATTTTTCTTGCAGGTTTGACGACGGGGGGCACATTGGGGTCAATTCTCATGACGTATCTGGGAGGGAGCGTTCCCAGCTGGTCATCAAACAGTTCAGCGAACTCCTGGAGAATTTCCTCTCTAAAGGTGTCTTCCCCGTCAGTGCCTACTTCGTGAACCTTGTTGTCTAACTCAATGAGTCCAAGTCGCAGAGAGTCATTCAACCCTAAGATAGGCGTAGCTTGTCTGTCAATGACCTGGAAAGTGATGGTCTCAGAGATGTTGCCAATCTTGCAGAGGAGGTCAACGGTACCTAAAGTGGAGAAGCGCTCTCCACCGTAGGCGATCAAGTTCACAGCTTGTTGTTTGTTGATGGCTTCCTCGGCCTTGACCTGCTTGTAATACTGCAAAGGTAGCACGTTGCACTTTGCACCTGTATCGATTTTGAGGTCGATGTTTCTGCTGTTGATTGACGCTGTGCAGTGTATTTCATTCTTTCTCAAGTTGTGTGAGAGACCATGTACTTCCCAGTCTTCCTCATGTTCATTGTCGTCTCCATTGCCGTCGTCAAGTACAGCAACATGTTTGATGACTCTCCTTCTTGGAGTAGACTTGCAGACTTTTGCAAAGTGATGCAGTTTTGAACAGAGGGCACACTTTTTTCCATATGCCGGGCATGCTTCTTTTCGAGGTGCATGAAAATTGCCACAGTAGATGCACTTTCTTCCGCTGTTTGGGGCCTGTTTCATCTTGACCTCCGTTTTGTTTTTCTGTGCAATGGCACTGACTTCTTGTTTTTCTGACACTTGTTCACTGTGTTTCTCTGCCGCTTCATGTATCTGACACAATTGTGTCGCCTTGTGTAGAGTGAGGTCTCTCTCTTTCAGAAGTTGTTTGCGCAATGAGTCTGATGCTACTCCACATACGATCCGGTCTCGGATCAAGGAGTCTTTGAGCGTGTCGAACTCACAGGTGTCGGCAAGGATTTTTAGAGACGTGATGAAACTTTGAACTGTTTCACCAGGCTGCTGGTACCTGACATTGAAGTTGTGTCTCTCTATGATGACATTTGTCATCGGATTGCAAAGTTCCTGGAACTTCCTCTTCAGGATGGCAACACTCTCACGGTTTTCTGCAGCTTGCGTGACTTCATTATCGGCATTTCTTATTTCGACAGCGTAGGTGAAGGTTCTTTCTTTCTCGATGGCCTCTTTGCCGGCTAAGTTGAGCAGAATGTATGCACGCGTGCGATCATTCTTGTCCCCATATGCAGCTTCAATGAAGATGTCGAATTCTGTTTCAAATGTCCTCCAGTTCTCAGCGACATTGCCTTCGAACGAAAGCGGTTGTGGTTTGCGCAAACCTTCCATGTCTTTTGGGTGTAGTGTATCTACCACTAAACCACAGCAGAGTTGATCTTAGTGTCGAAGTACAGCGTTATGTACCGCCAAACCACAAAAGTTAATGTTACTGTCGGAGTACAGAAAGTCACTTTAAGCAATTTGCCATTTCACGCTGCTCAGCTTTTATTATCCATGTCAAAGCTTCACTTACTTCATTCAACTTGCACTGTTCCCATTTCTAAATTTGCAGGTTCGCACCTTACTTCTGACACCATGTAAAGCTTCCTTGCATGCTCAATAAAACAATAACTATTTCAGCTTGAATGATCTAGTCGGTTTATTGGCTCCATTGTTTTGGCATCGTCATAACGGAAGTCGCCTCCTTTTT
>JAVDPJ010241832.1:0-11565 GCA_034780015.1 Urosalpinx cinerea
ATGGCCTTTCCTATACCTTAAAATTAAGAGCAGCAGACTGGTGGATAAAAGACTATGATTCGGGATGCCACTGGGTGTAGGTGCACTTTTTGTTTGGTGCATAAATGCGACTTTGGCAGTGAAAGGGTTAAGGAGTTGGAATATGTTACCTGCTCTTGTTTTCTTCCACTACAGTTTGCTAAAAAAAAAACACTCAAATATGCTATTGCCCCCATCTCTATAACTGCATTTTTCCTGTTAAAATTCAACTGAAGTGTTTACGTGTCCTATTAGTTTGCTAAGACCTTGAAAGTAGCTTAATAATTTATATTCAGTTCTATAGTTGACTGAGGAAGGAATAAATCCCAAAAATGTTACGCTACAACAATGGGTGTTGAGGGTTTTTTGGGGTTTTTTTTGCTGAACTTTAATAATAATTAATCTCACAGAACTTGGTGTTGGTAGCATCTGAGCACAGTCACAGTGTTAGGATATTTTCAGCTATTCTGAATGCCCGGTGATGTCATTTTGTAGTGTTTCTTAAAGCTTGGTTCAGTGTGGTTTGTTCAGTTTATGATTGAAAAAAATCCTTCTTTTTTTTGTTTGTTTAGGGTGCAGTATCATACATATTCCTCTCAAGTTTGAAATATTCTTCTTTAATATAAAAGATTCCTCCCAGTTTTGTGAAAGATTCCTCTCACTTTTGTGAGAGATTCCTCTCATTTTGTAAATCATTCCTCTCAGTTTTGTGAAAGATTCCTCTCATTTTGTGAAACATTCCTATCACTTTTGTGAAATATTCCTCTCATTTTGTGAAATATTCCTCTCATTTTGTGAAATATTCCTCTCATTTTGTGAAGCATTCCTCTCAATTTTGTGAGAAACATTCCTCTCAGTTTTGTGAAACATTCCTATCACTTTTGTGAAATATTCCTATCACTTTTGTGAAATATTCCTCATTTTGTGAAACATTCCTCTCATTTTGTGAAACATTCCTCTCATTTTGTGAAATATTCCTCCCAGTTTTGTGAAACATTCCTCTCATTTTGTGAAACATTCCTCTCAGTTTTGTGAAACATTCCCTCTGTAAGTTTCTTCAGAGGTTGACAGCTCAGGGCAGACCTGGTTCACAGCAGCTGCAATTCACGCCCTTCACATTCCTATAAATGTCACTTCAGGCATTGATTTTCTTTTTGGGTTCTGCCGCCTTCAATGTGCTGCTGCAGCTGTCGTTAGTGTACGCAGGTGTAGTATAAAGGAAGGAAAATAATTGAGTGGGGAAAGAATAGGGAACAGTTTTATCATTGAGCTACACTGTGTGTGCGGTGGTGAGAAAATGAGACCAGTGAAACTGCCCCCAAAAAGCCAACGTCAGCCAGCTTATCTTGCCTGATGGCTCATTTGAGTTCACAGGTATTACACTTTTTACAGGAGATCAGTGATTTAAAAGGATAACAAGACAGTGATATATATATATATATATATCTTCTTGGAATGGATTCTTTAAGCAACAACAACTGGGTTTGGGCAGAAGTCTGTTTATGGAACAATCCCCTTGGAGTATCATACCGTTCTTGCACCGTGAAGGATTGGAAAGTGAGGGGGTTGTGAGAAGGGGTCTGAGTTAGTTGGGTGTCGCACAGGTTCTCTGGTCGTAGCTAAACTATCTTCATAGCTAAAACATCAAAACCATTGCCAGCTTGACGACCAGATCCAAAAAAAAAAAGAAAAAGGACACAGTCACCTTATAGTATCATACCTTTCTTGCACTGTGAAGGATTGGAAAGTGGGGGTATTGTGAGGAGGGGACTGGGTTAGTTGGGTGTAATGCAGGTTCTCAAGTCATGATAATAGCTAAACCATCAGAACAGTTCACCTCAGGTCATAGCCAAACCATCAGAACCATTGTTACAAAGCTTGACGACCAGATCAAAAAAACATTTGACACGGTCACCTTAGAGAATCATACCTTTCGTGCATCATGAAGGATTGAAAAGCAAGGGTATTGTGAGGAGGGGACTGGGTTAGTTGGGAGGGTGAGTCATAGCTAAACTATCATCATAGCCAAACCATCAGAACCATTGTTTTATATATCATTTTATATATGTCACATTATTTTATTTATGAAGGATTAGAAAGCAAGGGAGTGTGACTGAGGGAAGTGGGCAAGGGGACAGACAGAGAGTTGCTGACATTAACTGAGTCAGGGGACAGAGAGAGAGAGTTGTTGACAGTGAGGGAACTGGTAAGAGTGTGTTGCCCACAATGTCGTGGCAAGGTGTGAAGGCCAAACTGGCTGTGTCCCTGACAGGCTGGGGTGGGAGTCGATACGGAGGGAACCAGCCCCCTGCCCCTGGGGCCCCACCCACGGTCATGGACCCCACCCCCATCCTCGCTGACCGCTACAACCTGGATGGACAGCAGGTGGAGGTGAGAATCATCACGCTCTGTGTGTGTTTGTGGGGAGGGGGGGGGAGGAGTGAGGAGGGGATTGTGTGTGTGTGTGCATGCATTGTGTGTGTGCACATGCATGTGCCACTGTGTGTATGTGTGTATGTATGTGTACGTGCCACTGTGTGTGTGTGTTACTGTGTGTGTGTGTGCATGCATTGTGTGTGTGCATGTGCCACTGTGTGTGTGTGTGCATGCGTTGTGTGTGTGCACGTGCATGTGCCACTGTGTGTGTGTGTGCATGCGTTGTGTGTGTGTGTATGTATGTGTACGTGCCACTGTGTGTGTGTGTGGGGGTAACTGTGTGTGGACGTGTGTGTGTGTGTGTTTTGTATTGTATTGTATATATCAAATTATATTTACAAATCAGGCAAGACTTTTGTCTGGTGTTTTCAGGGCAGTGAGCGGTACGCCTTTGAGTGGGAGCGGTGTCTGGCCAGCAGCTGCCGGCACATCAGCGGCGCCAACAACATCTTCAACACCATCAGCAGCTCCTCTGTCTGCAATGAGGTGCTCCGATCCCCTCAGGGCTCCGACTATGTGCTGGGTACTGATCACTCTGTGTGTGGGTGTGGGTGGGTGTGCATGTGTGTGTGTGTGTCTGTGTGAGAGAGAGAGAGAGAGAGAGACTAGAGAGAGAGAGAGAGATGATAAGAGAACTCAAGCATTAGATCTTTTCCCGTCTTTAGGAGGAATCCTTCCAGGAAATGTAGTTGTGGAGTATGGCTGACTAATTTAATTACAGTTGATGGCACTCAGACCTCTGGACCCACAGTCTCAGATCATCCACCTGAAAATGAAGTCGTGGTCATCTTCGAATCCGAAGAACAAACAACAACATGGCACTCAGAAAAAGAGCTATCAAGGGAGTTAATTTACTCACAAACATCAAACACTAATTATTCTGGTCTGTAGACTCAGACCAGAAGACATTGTTCAGATTACCGCCGAGGTATCAAAGAGTATGGATACTATTTTTTTGTATACTGAATTTGAAGTCAAGCTCTGGTTTAGTTTTGCTGTTTAATTCTTAATCCTTAGAAAATACTACTACTACTACTACTACTAGTACTACTACTACTACTACTACTACTACTACTACTAATACTACTATTCCCTTGACTTGCGTTGTTGGGGTGCTATGCTTGAGACTGCTGTCAGGGCTCTCCATCGATCTTGATCCTCTGATATTCACAACAGAGAGTTGAAGGTCTCTCCAGTCCACTCTTTGGCATTATCAACCCATGTCTTACGTTGCTGAACTCTTCGACGCCCTCCTTCAACAGTGCCCTGGAGGATGCTTTTGGCCAGAGAATCTTGGCGATTCACATGGCTAAACCATGCAAGCTTGTGGCGTTTCACAACGGATAGCAGTGGCTCTTGTTTGCCTGCAAGGGTGTCAATCCGTTGTCTGACACACTCGTTGGTCTTGTGTTCACTGTAGTGGATGTGCAGTCGTTTTCTGTAACACTTGTGCTCAATAGCTTGCAGCTGTCTTTCAGTCTCAGCATTGAGTGTCCAGCTTTCACAACCGTACAGAAGGATGGAGATTACCAACGACGTGTACAGTCTGTCGAGTTTTGTCATGGCCGATGATGCCAGGCTCAGTCTTGTTCTAATATCTTTTATATGCCATCCTTTGTAATGATAGACCCAATATATTTGAAGCTGTCCACCTCTTCAAGTGTTTGCCCATTCATCTTGATGTTTACTTCTGCTGAATTGCTGGTGCTGTTGAGAAGGGTCTTGCTTTTGATCTTGTTTCTAGTCTGGTGGCGAGATCTTAATCGAAGTTCTTTTTCAGTTCCTGCTGTGAGATCAATGTCATCAGCAAATCTGAGGTTACAGACTGGGCGCCCATTGATGGATATAGAAGGCTGAAAACCAGACAAGGCTACCATCATGATGTTTTCCAGGTAGATGTTGAAGAGCACATGGGGAAAAGAGGCATCCTTGGCGTACACCCACCATTGTTCTGAAACATTCAGTGGATTACGGGGATGTACCGTTAGAATTAAAGTACTGGCAGATCTTCACACAACCGGATCTAATCGTCAAAGGTGTCTGCCTTGAAAATAAAACAAAACAAACACAGAACTCACAAACATAACACATTATCATTAGAAATAAAAAAGCCATGGATTAAAATCACTTTCGGAGCCTATAGTTCTTGTACCCATTTACCCATCCACGAGGCCACAAGTCGTGTGGTCTGGGCGCAAGACTTTTGGATAAAATGATAAACCGGGGTCCGCGTGTGCAACACGCATTTACCGCACGAAAAAGGGGACGAAAAAAAAAGCCAAACAAAGAGCAAGAAAAGAAAAAAAGAAACAAAGAAACAAAAGAAACAAAGAAACAAAAGAAACAAAGAAACAAAGAAACAAAGAAACAAAGAAACAAAAGAAACAAAGAAAAAAAGAAACAAAAGAAACAAAGAAACAAAGAAACAAAGAAACAAAGAAACAAAGAAACAAAAGAAGGCCTCGGCAACAATACAGTTGTTCCTGGCAAATTCTGTGGCCTCGGAAACCCCACTTTCTGATTTGCAAAGAAATGTTCACATGTGCAGGAAATAAAGAAGAAAATGGATGGCGCATTACTTCCTCGATGCGCTCACCCCGGGGAGAACAGCCCTTATTTCGCGCAGAGACGTACGTCTGCCGTGACTATGGTTAGTCATAACACATACACCATTTGACACGTGCACCCAGCAATAATACATATGACAGAAGTGTGCAATCGCATTTATTAAATCAACCGCTCAGACAATTTATCAAATGAGCAGCATATAACCAGCCAATCAACGTCTCTGACAATCAATTCAAATAAATGAACATCCTGTAAGTTAATCAGTTGATTACACAACCGTTCAAAATAGACGGAAATTGTATCCTAAACGTATTTCAAAGGCAATCACACAAACAAGAGAGGAATAACGAGGAGGGGAAAAAGAAGGAAAGAGTAGAGCTGAGGTAAAATGGCGATGGAAATCCCTTTTCCGCAAACAGACGGGGAGTAAACGGAGGGCCGGCAACTTCCTGCATTCCCTCCAAATAGTGTTTGTCACCGACACAACATGTCCAAGCAAGATGGCGCTTCAACGTGACTTCTCTCCCCTCCGCTCCAATCACCGGAATGCGCATGCTCGCAGTCGCATGCCTGACTTTGATCAGCACGTGATCTTGAAACGGCAGATTCTAAAAATGGCCAGCCGATAATCCTGAAATCCGGGCGGCAAACACACCAACACGGACCCGGGATTGCGGCAGAGGTTAAAAAGAGTAGCGAGTGACGTTGGGGAGGGATTATGGAAGAACAACAGTGGGAGCTAGGCTGGGTCCTTCCCTGGGACACTCCCTCCTGGCTCTCACGCGGGCTTCCTCGACCGTTGTGGACTGTTGGGGCTGGGCCTCCTACTTCTTGGCAGCCTCGGCCTGACGACCATCCAGAAAAAGCGACAGGATTTGGTCCACGAGCTCAGGTTAAGAGCTGTCGTTGGGAGTGGAGCCTCGGGCAGTGTGAAGTCGTTGCGCCTCTGTGTTATTTGTGCCTCGGGAGGAAGCGGTCCTTTCTCATTCTTCTGTGGGACCGTGGCTGGGAAAGAGTGTGCGTGTTCGAATCGGGGGAAAGCAGTATATAGCCACTTGCCTGCATCTGTTGTGGAGATACTTGAGAGATGTCTGGAGTTTAGTGTTCAAGATCTTGTCTGTGACAAGTATAGTGACTATTTTTTACGGTTATCTGGAGTTTCATGTTTAAGAGTTTGTCTTTAACAAGGAAATGGCAACAAAGCTTAGTGAATTTTCTCTTGTAAATTGTTTGCATCGTACTGAATAAGGATAATTTTATCCTACGTGTTTAATTTTGCTTGTTTAAGAGACCGGACTTCAAATTGTGATTCTTAAAAAAACAGTTTACAAAATGGAACTGAACTGCTGTTGATCTTTCGACAGCTCTTTTACACTATTTCATACGTGATGCCGATTGATTTAAACTAAGAATTGTCATTTTTACTTTGTTTTGTTGTTGTTGTGATCTTTGTCAGACGTCATAGTCTTGTTGCATAATATTCTCTTTTGAATACCACGGGCCCATCTGACAGTGACAAGCTTAGTCAACTCAAACAAACTTGTAAACTCTTCCCACTCATAAAGAAACAATATTCCGAAAGCAGAATGAAGGAAATTAGAATGAAAGCAAACTTAGGTAATTTAATATACATCGTTGTTCACCTTCTTTCCCAAATGGCCGAGAGGTTCCACAGCCTCTTCCTGCAGTGCCGGCAGATGCACATGGCTGTTCTCATGACGATGCTATGGTGCTCGTGTCTAGCGGACAGAGGGCAGTCCTTCTACAGGTCCCACACGGCGTCGCCCTGTGACTCGGACACCACGGGCAGAATGAGGTTCGTCAGAGACCCCGAGGACTGCAGCGTGTTCTACACCTGTTTCGGCAACAGGTACTGGAGCAGGTCCTGTCCCACGGCAGGTACCGTCTACTCCTTGAGGTTCAAGGTGTGTGTGTGGAGAAACTCTGTCTTCGACGACTGTGACTCTCCTGGAAAAACAAACACACAGCGAAATTTGATTCAACAAAAGACCACAGAATCAGAGACGAAAGACTCACAGAGATTAACCGAATCCAAAGAATGGAAAAGTCAGTTGCCTTCTGAAAAATCGTTTGATTCCAAGAAAGTTTCGCCACATTCAAAACCAAATAATTTTATTGGGGAAGAAAATATGAATTTGAAAGACAGATTATCAAAGTTGACAGGGGAAGTCAGAAGGATCAATGGAAAGATTGTTCAAGCCCCCAAATCGCAAAAGACCAAACATATAACCAGAAAATACTCGGTAAGAAAAACTGATGTGAAATCACCCGTGATAACATTTCAAACAGTACGAGATAAAAACACTTTAAAAACCGACAAGAAACTAGATGCAGAGAAAAATGTTCGCTACAAAATCTATAAAAACAAACCTAGAAAACAAACAAACAAAAATTTCTTTCGTAAAAATAGGTTTTTGGTGAGAAATAGGAAACCAGCTCCAAAAGGAACAAACAAGCAGTTGTTTAAGACCTGGAAGACTACCAAAGCCAGACCCGATACGTCTACATCACTGCCAGCCACAGTAACGCCACACGCACCATGGTGGAGGCGTCTGCAGATCAACAGACAACGCAGTAAACAACGACTGTCCAGGCCTCTGACTCAGAAACCAACCCCTGTTCCACAGTTCCAACAAACTCGCCAGCATTCTGACTTTGAACACAGGCGAAGGACCACAACAGTGCCTCAAAATAAAGGAGAAACATCGCCATCAACTTGGCATACAACAACAGACTCTGAAAACCAAGACCAAGATATGATCCAGAAGTTTAAAACGAACATACCACCATTGACAACACCCTCCACGATTCAGCAAACATTTTCTGTCAAACGAGTAACTCCCAGTCCCCCTATGCAGAAAGTCCAAAGCGAGTACTGGCCATACGCTAAGTACAAATTTACGCCTACATCCCAAAGAACTCAACCAAAACAGTTTTCAGGAAAAATACCCCAACCTTTAAACACTCCTAAAAACCATACCCTCACACAAATATGGTCTCAGATTAGAAAACAGAAACCTTTGCTTCATCCTACTTTCGTTTTGAAACCCACTTGGTGGTCGAAGATACTATACTCAGAGAACAAAAAGCTTGTCGTCATAAGACGACTGCCGAACAGTTCCAAAGAGCCAAGCGAAACGAACGTATTGGACGGAACAACTCCGTACCCTGTGAGACAGTGGAGTCCCCCCAACACCCCCCTGTTAGAACACAGTCCTCAAACTACAACTCACAAAACCAACAGATGGTGGGCCGCGACGTTTTTCCCCCCACAACGACCGCTATTTCACACAACGACGATGAAGAGAGAAACGATGACAACGGCTATGACGACGACGATGGCCGATTTTAGAGAGGTCAGATACTCATTGCGGACATCCACTCCTTTTCCCGAGACAACAGACACGACTACGGTTATCGCATCATCGCAATCTTCCTCTGCGCTGCCGCCAACCACCACGGCTGAGTCAACGAAGTTATCGACGACAACGACGACGACGACGACGACGACGACAACGAGAACAACCACACAAGAAAGAATGAAACTGTCCACGTTACCTTACCGTACAAAGATGGCAGGTATGTGTTCATTGTTTCTTTGTTTGTGTGTGTGTTTCTTTCTTTCTGTTCTTAATTTCTTTCTTTATGTGAGTAAAGATGGCTGGCTGGCTGGATGTTTGTTTTCTGTCTGTCTCTGTCTATCTGTCTGTCTGTCTGTCTGTCTATCATGCATTTAATATTTCATTCTTCAAATATATATATATATTTTTTTTACTATAATAATGTTAAATTTTAAAGGAACGATCGAGGTTCGCAACCTGAGGCTAATGTTGTTTTAAATGATTTATTCAAAAGAACTGTGCACAATGTTATCAAGTACATCACTATAATTAGAGCAACAACAAGCTCAGAGCTTATATCGTGCTCTGTCTATGATACCCATTCAGTTTATTGATCATCTTTTAAGATTCCATTGGAAAAATATCGGATTTGATGACAGTCTGTGATCTGTGTTTATTACTTGCCGGGGAAGATAGCTCAATCCGTAGAGCATATGACTCGTGGTCCCTAAGGTCGCGGGTTCGATCCACAGTTGAGCCGATCTGTACAGGGGGATTTTTCCCTCGGAGTTAACATTGGTTCTGACTCCAATGCTCAACAAGTCCTTCGGATGGGACTGTAAACCGAGGTCCCGTGTATACACGCATGCAGAAGATCAAGTTTGCACGTTAAAGATCCCGTAACCCATTGTCAGCGTTTGGTGGGTTGCGGAAATACCAAAATACCCACCATGCACCCTGGGCTTGACTAAACGCATTTGGGTTATTATGCATTTGGTCAAACATCTGCTTGGCAGATGTGGTGTAGCCTATATGGATATTCCAAAAGTTGTGGCAACTCTTTTGGAAAATCTGAAAATGAAACTGAAAAATACTTGGGTATCCAGATCCGTCTGCTGATAATTATGCTAAATGTAAAATAGTCTAAAGGGATCATGAGTTCATTGTTATATCTTTGTGCTCTTTATGTAACCGTTGTAACAAATGTGTTGCATATGTCTGAAATCTGTTTGTTTTTATGTTTTGAACAAATTTTTACGTAGTTTTATGTTAGTCTATTTTTTCTTTTTTTTTCTTTTTGTAATCAATTTTATGAAGTATAGAGTTTATCCTAAGTCTGGGAAAACATAAACACACTGTACTGAACTTCTGCTAAATGAATATACTATCAGAAACAAACATTCCATTGAAATAATCCTATACTTTAAAAAGAAACAAAAGAACAAGGCTAGGAAAATTAAATGACATGTAGGATTCATTAGGATTTGAATGAAACTCGTGATAAATTAATACTTGTTGCTTGTTTGAAAGAAATAGACAGACAGAGAGAGAGAGAGAGAGAGAGAGAGAGAGAGATAGAGAGAGAGATATGGAGAGGCATGTAGACAGACATACATATGGATGGACAGACGGATGGACAGACACACAGACAGAAAGACAAACAGACACAAGGACAGACAAACTTACAAAGAGATGAGGACGAAACAGTAGGGATAGATAACAAGTAAAGCAGATAGAACCAAAACATGACATTATAATCGTCACGAGACAACCCCAAGCAACAGACCTGAAGAAAAGTCGACCACATACATGCTTCTCTTTTAACGTTACATCCCACAGAACTTTTCTTTTCTCCCTTCACACGTACAAATCTTTCGGGATGCTTTCATTCTCAACACACGATTTTGTCCCTCTTCTAGTCATCTTATTCATAGCTGTGACATTGATGGGATGGAAGAATAAATCTATGTACAGCTTAGTAAATGTGTCTCATGTTGGCAGTTAGGCTCTAGGGGTTTGCGGTTCGATTCTATAGAGAACGTCCATCTCTCTGTAAAAGACTGGAAGCATTAAAGTCTAGACTGCGTGCTGAAGTGGCATGAAACGGGTTTGTGTGTTCACAGAATGAGTGTGCTAGGCGTAAAGAGGTTGTTTTTTTTTTGGGGGGAAAGGGCCGGTAGTTGTTCGTGACTTAACATTTTTGCCAAAGTTCAGAGATTGTTGTGGAAAGGATATGTTTTGTTATGTGCTATGTGTGAGTGCGTTAGTAGTTTATCTCTGTAGTCCTGTCTCTGCCGGTCTCTCTGGTTTTCTTTCACATTGTTTTTGCCTTTGTCTCTGCATCTCTTTGTATCTTTCTGTCTGTCTGTGTGTGTGTTTTATATTGGCATGGCTATTTGTCTGTTGGCCAGTCTGTCTGTCATCCTGCCTGTCTGTCTTTGTCTATGTCTCTCTCTGTCTCTCTGTCTCTGTCTCTCTGTCTCTCTCTCTCTCTCTCTTACTTGCTTGGTCACTCTCAGCCTGAGTCCTGAATCTCTTTCTCTTAAAGTTTCTCCAAAGTGTTATCTTTTCGCCAGTCTCTCTTCTGTAATCCTGTAGACCTACAATACTTGCAAACAGCCGCCTGCAGGAACAGAAGTCCTCCACAGTCGGCAGAGATAGCATGGCCACACGCTTTGCAAACTCGCAACCAACATAAGGACATGTCCTCGTCTGGAATCTACAGGGAAAAGTAAAAGAGGTCGTCCCAAAATTCCTGGTGCTGTGCCCTAGAGGCAGATACGAAAAATAACAGGCCTCACTTGGAGACAGCTGGAAGGACTGGCTCAGGACCGAAGTGGATGGAGAGTCCATGACAGTCAAAACAAATGCAATGCAGACGGGAAAGAGAAAAAAAAATGGGTGGCGAGGCACTGTGGCGACGCGTTCTCCGGGAAGAGCAGCCCGAACTTCTGCCGTGATAAAGTATATACCGATGTCCCAGATGGGGAAGCAGGCATTGATGATGATCCTGAAAGGAATGTTGCAGTAACAGACCAAACAAAACAGCAACAGAACAAGCAAGCAGTATGATTAAAGGAACAAAAGGAAAGTCACATTCGCAAGACATACACTTACGGACGCGCGCGCACGCACACACACACACACTCTCTCTCTCTCTCTCTCTCTCTCTCTCTCTCTC
>JAVDPJ010242942.1:0-11561 GCA_034780015.1 Urosalpinx cinerea
TCCCTTGTGCAGCCGCCTGTGTGCATCAGACTTTGGCCTGAGATCCCACATGAGGGTACACAAATGAATACAGTGCAGCTTAAAGATCTGGTTTTAAAAAAGTGCCCTGAGGAAGGTACTCTGTACCAAAACGTTGGCAACATTAAATGGCAGCCACCGCCCTACATGAGTGGAGTTTTTATTGATTGAAAGATTTTACTAGTCGCTTTACGGCACCAAGACCCCACCAGTAAATAGTAGAAGTGCGGCGCCCAGTCACGTATTGAAGTCTTTTAACTGTGAATCGAATCCTGTTGGAGCCTAGACCTTTCCCCCATCCACTAGACCAGAGGTGGTATGGTCTGGTTGCTAGTCTTTCGGATGAGACGATAAACCGAGGTCTCGTGTGCCACACGCATTCAGCGTACGTAAAAGAATCCATGGCAGCAAGATAATTGTCCCTGGCAAAACTCTGTAGAAAATCCATACTGACAGGCAAGCAGATACACAATAAACAGGAAAAAAAAGAAAAAGAAAAAGTGTGGCGCTGCACTGCTGTGACGCGCTCTCCCTGAGGAGACCAGTCAAATTTCACAAAAGTCACGTCTTGCGTGACTATAAATATATACAATACAATACAATGCACTATAAAAATGAGAAATATAGGATAATTAATTCACTTGCAAGTAAATTACTAAACTATAAATGATAAAGAAAATGCCTAATATACATTTTTTTAAAGTATAATTTTATTTCTATTATTATTATGGTCACCATCATCATCATCATTGTCATCATCATTATCATTATTATTATTAATATTATAGAAAGAGAGACGGTGGCGGGAGATTCATGAAACTGAATTGTTTTCAGAAGATTCACATATCCTGTAACGAAGCAAAACATCATCAGATTCCTGTAAAATATAACATTTTCAGAGGAATCATGTATCTAAGTCTACGTGAATATGTACGTTTAAAAAAAAGTATAGTTTCAGGAGGGTCATATAAGTATATAAGTTTCAACAGTGATCATGTACCACATAGTGAAATGAAATAGTACAGTTTCATCGGAATCATGTGAAATACATATATAGATTTCGGAAGGATCATGTATGTGGGTGTACGTGAATCTGTTGAGAAAAAAAGAAAGAAAAAAAGGTTCAGTGGGCTCAGGTAGGAGTTACAGAAAGAACAACATCAAGCTTCACGCGCAGCTCGAACAGGTCGGTCGGGAACGTTTTGTTTTTGCTTTAGATCGGAGTATGCGTCTCTTATAGGATTGACCGACCGGGGACATTGATGAAAAAAAATAAAAAATAAATAAAAGCGTCAAGTCGAGCTGAAAGAAAAAAGGAATGGACTGGGAACTAAGGCACAAACAGGCAAGAAAAAGATGAAGCGGGAAAGAAAAGAAAAAGACAGAAACACACAGTGACGGTAAAGGAGAATTCCTAGCAGATAATTACCAGAAGGTGGGGATATTTCACATTAATACTGAATAGTGAAAAAGGTTTTAGAATCCCCACAGTCGGGAAACGTTATCTCTGAACGCCGTTACCAATCTTTCTTCGTCAGTGTAAGGTATGCAACTCCGTAAATCTTTTCATATAAGACTTACTTCCCTTGTAAATGGATTGCACAAAACATCCGCAAAGTGTAATCTATTTTTAGCTTATCAGACGTTGTCTGTGTGTGGTGCAATTCTACCTCCCAGATATTTTGAATGTGAATTCACAGGTATAAAGACTGGCGCTTCCTGCAGCCCAGCACAGCATAACAACCACCATGTAGACCAACAGCTGTCTTCTGGATCAGGAACCAAACTAGGCAACTTTTGTGAATAGAAACTTCAGGACTAGTGGAGGGAGAAAAGCGAAAGTAGATCTACAAAGCTTCTGCAACAGGCAAAAGGTCAGTACTGAGGGAATACATCTCTCTTGAGTCTCTCTCTCTCTCTCTCTCAAAATGAAAAAAATATGAAAGTGACACTGTCGTGAGTTTATTGCTCATTATTCATCAATTAATTAATCTAGCTTTGTTTCCACTATGATCCATTTTGTGCATGGAACGTGTTTTTTTCATGAATGGTAAACAATTACTAAAATGCAAATTTCAGGGTCAGATATATTTACCTTTATGTTATTGTTAATATTTTCTTTCAATTGTTTGATTAGTTTGTTATGTATTTATCCTTAGTTACTTTCAATAATTTCATTGGTTGATCGGTTTATGTATATATTCTTATTTACTAAGAGTACACACACACACACATTCATCAATAAATGATTTCAGAAAATGGCAGTTTGATTATAGGTTTCTGATAAATTATAATTCTACCTAGGAAATTGACAAGTATTAATATTTCTTTCTTTAGAATTTTATTAAAAGAACCAAAACAAACACTCAAAACACCAAGAGCTAGTTGTGTGGTAATTTTCGGGCAAAGCCCTTCTTCAGCCACTTGTATTAATTACGTCATGTTATGACAAACCATTACTATTACATCACACCCAACTCTAGAATTTTATTAATCAAATTAATTGTTGCCAAAATTAACTGTAGAAGTTATCACATTGGAAAAGAAAATTTACAATCAAACAACAAATAGGAAAAATTCAATGACAAAAACATTTGAAAGTAACTATAGTTAAAGAGCCTTAAGTCAATATTTTGAAAATAGTTTCTTATGAGTGTGGTAACTTAGAATTGTTACATTTTTCAAATCATTTTGAATCATGAGTTCTTTGCACAGTTCAAATGAAATTTCTCGTAGGCTTACAAGAAAATTACTATCGAGACTGAAATGAAATACAAGAATTTCACTTCACAACTTATAATTAATCATTTCAGTGCAAGTAAAGTGCAGTCTGCTGCCTAAGAATGTAAATTATGAATTTTAAACAGTGAGTGTATGTTTGGTGTGATAGCTGTTGTCTCAGGATTCTCACAAGATTCCATTTATTGTTTATTTCCTTTATTGTTGTGATACAGAGTAAACAAAAGCTTTTGCTTTGAAACTTCTGTCCAGTATTGATTAAGCAACTCACTCATCATATAGATAACTAAAATCAACAGGAAATGTTTAGTATTCTTGCCTTAACCTTTGTCTGTTTTCTGTTGCAGAGAAAACTCAGGAAACCA
The DNA here is from genome assembly GCA_034780015.1 of Urosalpinx cinerea. Lineage (NCBI taxonomy): Eukaryota > Metazoa > Mollusca > Gastropoda > Neogastropoda > Muricidae > Urosalpinx > Urosalpinx cinerea. Next base: position 3,123 of record JAVDPJ010242942.1, read on the forward strand.
AGAACTCTGCTCCTAGTCACTAAATCACTATCCATCCATCAATTTTGACTTACACCAAAAACTTCACTCCTAGTCAAAAGCATTAATCCCTATCAGTCGACCCCTACTGACGCCATCAGCATAATGACGACCGAGGATCTGCAGACCCAGATGACCTCCCTTAGCATGGGGGAAGCTCTGCGCATGTGTGAGAAGACGACCAACATCGAGACCATCATCGCCCTGACCCACCACCCCCTCCCCCGCGTCAGAAAGCGCGCCCTGGTGGAAATGTGTCCGTGCCGAGTGAAGGATGACCTGACCGACTTCTGGGAGCGCGTCTTTGCCATGATCCCTGATGAGGATGCTGATGTCAGGTGAGTCAATTCGGTCGTTAGTTTTCTGATTAACAATGATAGTCAAAGTGGAAGGAAAGTCCAAAGATAACTGAATACTTCTGCTGCTCAATATTATTAATCTAAAAAGTGGGGGGGAATTCAAAAGATGAAGTGAACTTTTCTGCTGCACAGTATTAAAGTGGGGGGAAAGTCAGACTGAACTGAAGTCTTCTGCTGCACAATGTTAAAGTGGGGAGAAAGCAAAAGATTAATTAACTGAACTCATATATTAGCTGAACAGTGTTAATTAAAGTGGGGGCAGGGTCAAAAGATGAAGTGAACTCTCCTGCTGTACAATGTTAAAGTGGGGGGAAAGTCATACTGAACTGAAGTCTTCTGCTGTACACACTGGGAGGAGTAAAAAATAATAATGAACTGTGAAAGGCATATCGACCTTTACCATTCCTATGGGAGAAAAACACCTTTTTATAGACTTTTTGGAGATGAATATTCAGTTGCAAATTCTATTCATTATTTTTGCTTTAAAAAAAAAAGTATCTGCGTTTCTATCTGATTTTGAAGTTAGGAACTTAAATTATTATATTATCTTAGCATGAACATCTCTTTTTCTGCTTATGAGCATAGTTAAACTTTCTGAAAATACTATGAAAAGTTACTATTCTAAAATGGGTATGATAAAACTTGGAGGAAGGGGGGAGGAGCAGAAAAATACTTTCCTTATTAATCTACTTGCAACCTGTTATCATTCAATGGAGTACAGACATCAAATCCATGAGGGTTTCTCAATGAAATAATGATTACATTAACAAGAAATGTCTATAGATACAGTGTTAATGCATAATTATCAATGTGTTGAGTTTCTCTGGAACCCTATAAACTGACCATTGTGGGATGTGTTCGGCAGGTACCAGGTGTTGCACACTCTGTGTGACGGGTCCCCCAGACACCTGGAGTACCGTGTGGCCGAAGCCTTGGACACCCTGAACCGTGACGCCAACCCCAAGATCAGGAGAAAGGCCCACCAGTGCCTGACCTCCTACTGGCGCAAGGGAAAGTGGAACATCATGTGAAGTGGGTGGCAGGATCACTCGCTACAAGTCCATCAGAAAATCTGTCCCGTTTTTAGTGTCCACCAATGGTGTTGAAGAAACTTGTGTTAGACTTACTTTGAAATCAATGTTGCCATTGGAATAGTTTTACTCATTTTAGACAAGAAAAAAAATTGACCCTGTGAGAAACCCTCATAGAAAATGACATCAATGCAGTTGAAATTTTGACATCCAGCTGCTACAAGTAATCATGCTTAGATTTTTGTGTAACATCAGTGGTAGGAAAATTGCCAATGATAAACAGTAAAGCTTGAGCCAGAATTTCTTCATCCTTTCTAGTCTTCCCCAGGAAGAAACTCAGGGACACTTTGTTTCTTATGCATTTCTTTGCATACTATGAAGAAAATTCAGTTGTAAATTAGTACCAGAATTGAATTGTAGATTAGCATATAAACGAGTTTATTGAGCAGTTAAAGTTTTAGTGCAAAATACACACATGACAAGATATAACATATTGGACCAAAACTTGTGGTTCACATGTTAGGCATGTACTTGACAGCACATAAATCAGGTGCATGTTTTGGATAAGATGTACATTCCAAAAAGACATTAATCCGTCCCCGATTAGAATGGAAAAGTTTAACAGATTTTGTTTTAATGATGCATACTTTACTATTATGTGGTGTTAGTTGTAGATTTACTTTTTATGATACATGCATGTACAGTATTTTCTATGACATTTCACTGGTTTGTATGTTTGTAAAAAAAAAATTGGTCTTACATTTATGAGGAAATAAAACAAGGTGCTAACAACAAACAGTGTTTTGTATTTGAAATGACTGCACAACAAACATTCAAACAAAAAAGTTTATCCTTTTCAGTCTTGTGATAAAGTAGAGCACTTTTTTTTTTATCCATACATCACAAATGAAATCCCATACACCCAACAAGTCTCAAGCATTTAACCATTTTTATATCAGAAAATGAATGTGTGGTGAGATGGGGATGAATGGCATGGGAGTGTCAGCAGTGAGGTATCACAGAGGAGGAGCCAAAAAAGGAATATCTTCGTTATAACATTTTCTTTTGACAGATTTATAATGTATCTTAATATTACATTATAACATTTTCCTTGAACAGATTTATAATTTATCTCAATATTGTCATCTTGCACACATCACCTCCCACAGACGGCCAAGCACCTCTCTTCATTCCAGTTTCAATCTTTCACACATGCAAACTCAAAGAAACATAAGATGTGTAATATTCTGAAGCACATTTATTTTCCATGCATACTGTCCTCATGAAAGGTACCAACACACAAGTATCATATACAGCAATTTTCTTTTCTTCTTTAATTGGGTCTTGGAACAGATGGACGTGAGCAGAACATAATTATAAACATTGACAAACGCAGATTTTTTTCTCTTAAGTAAAATAAACACTTTTGAAAGTTATTTTGATGTTACACTAAATCTAACAGAAAATGAAAAGTTTCCAACAAGTCCGTCAGGAAGATATCATCTTTGCCAAACCACAACATATCAGTTCTGCAGATGTGTTCCCTTGTGGATTTAGTCCCAAATCATGTTGGAAAGAGAAGAAAATAAACATGTTAGATGTAACTGAACCATTAGAACTGAAATGGTACTTGTCAAAACACGGGTGCTTCACACCATGGAAAACAACATGCAATTTGAATATATCTCAGTAAACTTAAACCCTCAACAATCAATTTTGAAACTAAAGAACTTCAATGAACATCATACAACACCACTCTCTCTACCTCATAATCTGTAATACACTGCTTACAAATATGTGTAAAAATGCACTCCCATACTCTCTTATCCTAAAAATACATGTGTATGCAATGATTATTCACATATCCCTAGAACAAACATATGGTAAACTTGATCTGATTGTAACGTCAGGTAAGCTTGATCTGATATTAATCTGATTTTACTACACAATAGGTTTTATTTTATTTCCGATTTCGTTTTCGACTTCAAAAGAAATAAGGAATGGGTGGTATTATCATCACATCTACCTTTCATCACAGTGTTAGAAGCACCAGTATATTTTGTTAATGTTTTGTCTAATGTTTTATCTCCGTATTTGGCAATACATCTAGTTTTGATATATATTTTGTTACTGAATTACAAACGTTTGTCAATTATGATTTACATTGCATATAAACTCTCAAACTCATAACTGCACCCTGCTTATTTACTTCACATCACATGAACACAGCAGCATGCACAAATCTAACCGCATATTGCTTCTTTTCAGGTCACACAGCCGAGTCCAACAGTTACACATAAAATGAGAACACACACACACAAATTTAAGAAACACCATCGTTCAAATACATAACGCAAGATCAAACAAAAAGCAGCAAAACCAAGAGAAAAAAACAACACAAAATATTACCTCCCATCATTTACACTAAAAAAACAAGACCCACCTTCCATTGAAATAATTGTCCCATATAACCTCCCCAACACTCTCCAGAATGAAAACGAGCAATACATCTCTTACAAACATGTGCATTAGCCACATGCAACAGTATTCATAACACTTTCTGTAGTAATCTAAAACTGTAGTAATCTAAAACTATCTCTTTCAGTAACAACAAAAAACCACACAGTGTGATCACCATTAGAATGAAATGGTCAGAAGTCTTTCAGCACACTATAACACACAAGCCACACAGTGATCACCAGTAGAAAGAATTGGTCAGGAAAGTCTCTGAGTGCACTGACGACATGCCATGCCGCGTGACTGATCACCAGTAGAAAGAACTGGTCAGGAAAGTCTCTGAGTGCACTGACGACATGCCATGCCGCGTGACTGATCACCAGTAGAAAGAACTGGTCAGAAAACTGGCGGCAGCACTGAACCACTTGGAGGTCGTGCTTTCACTGGTGCCCCCTCTAGACACCGCGTTCTTTTCCTCATCTTGCTGCTGCTGATGTTTTTCGTCTTCGTCGTCCGACAGGTACGGCGGTAGCGAGCCTTCGTTTTCCTTTCCCTTGGATTTTGCCTCGGTGAAATGGCTGCCGCTTGTGTTGAAAGACACCAAGGACTGGACAGAGGGGAAAAAATTGTTCGATAATGCATAATGGACAAGAAATGCATGATACCTGATTTTTGCAGAGGGAAAACACAAAACTTATAGGTAACGAAATTAACATTTTCTTTTCTTTTTTTTGCTAGAACAAATTTTTTGTAAGACAAAGGCAGATCAGTGGTGAGCAAACAAATACATGAATCTTTTGTGATTGTATCTTTTTTTCAACAAAAATAAAACTTCTATATACTAATACGCTAGATTCCTCCATCGTGGACAAACCAAATAAGTAGTAGTTTTGATAACAGATGCATACAATCAATGTGCAACTTGTTCTCCCATGTTAGGTGATAATTAGTACTTTTTTTTTTAATGTCAATGTATTATCATTCTAAGTTTGTCAATGTCAAAAATGTGAACCGAGCAAAGAAAGAGTAAAAATCATGCACATCTCTAAGCTACTAAAACATAAGAGACTATAGATGCACTAATACAAACTGAAAATAGGACTCTCAACTTTGGCAATAAGAGTATATCCATAAATAATTACCCTAGTGAGCGATAATATGAATCATCCAAATCAAATCTCATGTTCTATTTAGTTACAATTCATTTCACACTCACACTTTTGTGTGAATGGAAATTTCATGAATTTTGAGCCTGCACTTTTATCAATCTGATCACTATTAGATCTCAGATCTGGTGTAAATGCACACCACTAACTCTCTCTCTCTCTGTCTGTGCACAACAGATGTACAACATAGTATCTATGCAAAAATATTAGAATAAGTCCTGTTTTGTACTTGCCTCATCTCCATTTTCATTCCGTATCACTTGCTGGGCAGTCATGGTCATCGACTTGGCAATAGCTCGAACCAAGGTCTGAAAGGGAAGCCCACATATCACTATAAATAATCAACAAACAAATTGTTAAGAAACCACCCTTTGTACTGGATTTCATCTTCCAAACATCTTGGATATCTACAGCTCTTCACATCACTCAATGTTTCACAAAAATACAGAAATACAGTTCTTTTCTAACTGCATAAAATATGCACACCCTAAAAAAACATTTAACCCCCCAAAAAAATTCTTGAATAAAGATAGCACTTCATGATGAAACTCCAGAGAAGAATTTCATCTCTCAAATCAAAAAAATGTCTCCAAATCAGAAAAGTATGTTCTCAAACCGAAGAATGTTTTTTCCCCCTTATCATGACCCAGATTTCTGATCCGAGTCATGAAAACTGGCACCCCTCCTTTGCTCACCTCGGGCTTGATGTCAGCCTTGGCGCGCAGCAGGCACTGCTTTTTGGCGGTGTCGAAAGTGACGCTCACCACTCCCTTCACGCGCAGTAACAGCCGTATGCACAGGTCACGGTCAGCCTGAAACACACAGTTTGCTATGATATGCTTAAGAAGTAATGGACAGCTGTGACTTTCTCTCTGAAAAGTACACATGAGCAAGAATATACACATACTGCATACATTAAACTTTATAAAGAAAGTACACCATATGCATAGAAGCTTGCACACGTACAGTGATACACACACAAAATGAATGCCTGCACACACACAAACGCGCACATGCTGCACACACACACACTTATATTAAAAAGAAAAAAAATCCATGTCTTTGCGCATACTGATTTGTTCAATACTCTGCACATAATCTCATAAACGTGAGTAAGCATCCAAATGCCAGCAAATGTAAAGACTAACAATTAGTAACTCTGTCAAGGTCATAGTCTGGGCACATATGTTCTATGATGGTGACATGTATGTTTTTACTTGCTACAACGGGCGATGATGGCTGAGTGGTTAAAACACTGTGGACTTCTAATCCTGAAGTCACGGGTTTGATTCCCGGCACCTGGTGAAATAAGTGTGGGGATTTTTTACAGTCTCCCGGGTCAACTTAAGTGCAGACCGGCTAGTGGCTTATTTCCCTTCGTGTGTATACGCATGCAGAAGATCAAGTATGCATGTTAAAGATCCCGCCATCTATGTTAGCGTTCGGTGAGTTGCGGAAACATGGACATACCTAGCATGCATTTATGTCCCCATATGGGGCAAGGGCCGGATGAAAAAAAAGCATATATTTGCTTACTCTTGTCACCCTTGTAAAATAAAATGAAATAAATAAAATAAAATAAATAAATAAATAAATAAAACACACACACACACACACACACACACACACACACACACACACACACAACTGCATTCCCTGATTCAGAGCAATAACACGCCAACAGCTAACGGCAGCCTTACCCGCGGACAGCTGACAGAAGACTACAAAAATGAAACTATTCGCTAAATTGCATACTTACCCTACCGTCGAGCCTTGGTGGTGCACGCTGATGCATGGCCAATAATCGCCTACCAGATATAGTCCCTTATTTGACTCACCCTACGAGAGTTAGTTTTTCCTGACAAGCTGGCTTAAACTTCTTTTTTTTTCTTCTTTGAGATTTTGATTTGTTTAATCTTTTGTGGTGTTCAGTCATAGAACAAAAGACGCCATTTTTCACGATGTCGTTATAATTCGTTCCCGTCGATCCGATGATGTCCATCTAGGGCAATGAAAGAAGAAAGGGAAGCTACTGGAGTTCACACGACAATTACCTGCCATCTCAGTTAAAATTCAAATTACCTACCCACGTGGCATAAAGACATCCGCGGTTTGAATGTTGTGATGGCTAGGATCTGGAGAAGGAATGAACGGTTTCTGTTTCTGGGGCAGGCTAGGAAGGGTCCGCTGCGCGCTAAGGCCAATGTGAGGGAGTGAGAGAGAGGCGTGGATTGGATACCGTGCCGTGCCGTACCGTACCGTACCGTGCAGTGCCGTACCGTACCGTGCCGTGCCGTACCATACCATACAAATCCATACCATACCACACCACACCACACCTCACCACACCACACCACACCACACCACACCACACCACACCACACCACACCATACCACACCAAGCGTAATGTAACACACAACGTGTTGGTGGTAAAGTTGCTTTGTAACTATGGGAAAGTGACCGTTTTACGGGTCAGCACACAATGTATGGTTAATGATGGTGACCGCAGTGTACAACGAATGCCCCATGGGTTACTCGGACTGCGACTCCCGGGCCCGCTGTGTGGACGAGGAGGCGGGGTACCGGTGTCTGTGCCCCTCCGGCTGGCAGGGCAAGTCGGTCCTGTCCGACAAGAACCGACCCATGGCCAACGGACGACAGTGTATAGGTCAGTAATAATGATAATGATAATAATAATAATAATAATAAGGGCCAGTCTGTCCTGCCCGATAAAAACTTATGGCCAACGGACGACAGTGTATAGGTCAGTAATAATGATAATAAATAATAATAATAATAAGGGCCAGTCTGTCCTGCCCGATAAAAAAACTTATGGCCAACGGACGACAGTGTATTGCATTTGGTCAGTGTGTAATATGACTTTTTGTTTGTTATAATAATAATAATGATAACCACCACCACCACCACCACCACCAACAACAACAATACTACTACTACTACTACTAATATATATATATATATGGTCGACTATCGTGAACGATAAAGTCCAACCTAGCACTATATTCATTTATGTACCCTCATGTGGGATCTCAAGCCAAAGTCTGATGCACACAGGCGACTGCACAAGGGACACTTAATGGAACGCTCTAATAATAATAATAATAATAATGATGCATTATTGGGGCAAGTCTGTCTGACGGGCGCCATGGCCGAGTGGTTAAGGCGACTGACTTCTAATCCTGATGGTTCGAATCCCGGCGGCGCCTGGTGAAATAAGTGTGGGGACTTTTTTTACAGTTTCCCAGGTCAACTTATGTGCAGACCTGCTAGTGGCTTCTTATTTCCCTTCGTGTGTGTATACGCATGCAGAAAGAACAAGTACGCACGTTAAAGATCCCGTAATCCATGTCAGCGTTCGGTGGGTTGCGGAAACACGAAAATACCCA
>JAVDPJ010244053.1:0-11558 GCA_034780015.1 Urosalpinx cinerea
GTGAAACTTCTGTTTTCATGTTGTCAGTGTGCGTTTGAGAAATCAAGAGAAGTGAAATGATCACTGTGTTTGTGTTGTCTAATTCTGATATTGTCCCAGCAGACGTGAATTTGTTTGGAAACCATGCTCAGCCAGAGTGAACGTTGATTTATCAGTGCTACATCATCCTTGGCCATGCACCATTTTTACATTACTATATCATGTCTATGCTTTCGTTCTGACAGTGAACCGCTGTCCTGATGAGGTGGTTTGTTTTTCTTCAAAGATCTGACATTTCATGTTCTTGCCTCAATATACAGCCGGATAAGGGATACAGAGAGAATGGACTGCAAGAGAAGTTGTGCAGCCGCCAGTCCACACTGCAGTGATCTGGTATGGTGATTTGGCCTTTGGCCGCAGGAAGGGTAGAGACCATAAAGGGAGTGAAGACTGTAGATACCTCCTAGATTTTTACACCCATGAAAGACCATCTATGTGCTGCATCCCATTGGTCATTTAGTGTCACAAATTAAGTTTACATTCTACGTAAGGGGTGATGAACAAGAGCATGTTCAGTGTGTGTGTGCGCAACTCCTATTAGTTGACCGACAATACTGTATTATATTTACTCCTTTATTCAAAGGTTTGTGTGTCATTATTTTCCAAGTCTCTGACCGACAACATTTTCTGTCATTTGATTCCAGCAAGGACAGGATGCAGTGACACTTGGCACTGCCACTGTCAGTAAGTGACGGAACAGAACATTCCAGTGTGTGCATTGCACACCCCCTCACAACTCAGATAATTATAGAGTTTCTCCCAGAGCTTCTTGTCACCATGTTCAGCTTGCATTATTATTGCGTAGATTTGGTATATCGCTGATAAATACTGAGATCAGCAAACTGGATCAACTTGTTGTATCAACTTGTTTATCAACATATGTCATTGTTGAGTGAGTTTGTACAAAATGGACTACAGATGTTTGCATTTATTAATCATGTACAGTTGTACATAATGTGTGTTTAATAGCAACAGTGAAGTAATCATGTCTGGAATTTTTTTTTCTAAATTCAAGATGAGTTTTCCTTGAGTTGTAAAACAATCTTATTTTGACTTGATCTGAATTCATATCAGTACATTGTAATATGTATTTGCAGAAACGTGTCTTTTAATAAAATTATTTCATTTGTTGTATTTGGAGTTTTCCCCCCGCATACTTCAACATCATCTTTCCAGGAACTCTTCCTTTCCGTACCATTTCATATCAGTGACAAACAAATGAGTTCTGGACATCACTGCAGTGCATCTGTCTGTGATTAGTGTTCAGTGACTGCCATCTCTCACACGAATTCTGCCTTTTCAGGCAGCTATAAAGTGGTCAAGTTTACCTGTTCACAAGCACATAACTTTATGTACTCATAAAGCTTAGATTAAAACTGCACTCACACATACACGAATGCGCTTAAATAAAAGAATGTTAACATTAGCCCGATTAAAATCTTATGTTAAGTCGATCTAGATTCATCTTTTAAATTACAGTTGTCTGTTACTGCATGTGTCCATATCATCGGGTGGGTGCCAGTGTGCAACTGCTAAATGAACAGGTTTTCATCAACCTTTTTTTTTTTAATCAGGATTACTTTTTTTTCTTGTTTTTGTTTGTGCAGTACGTTAATTCCACTATTTAAGAGTGACCCCTCTTCAGGCTTTTTTCGTTAACTAGTGATAAGAGCTGACATAATTTGACATTACAGTTGCATATGGGCAATGGGCAATGACCAAATCTTGATAAATTATAACTTAAACTATCTCACATATATCATGCAAGGTAACAAGGGGGAAGAGCCATTATTTTACACTGTAGAAAACATTTTCGAATACCAGACATATGGAAAAGTGTTGTCATATATTTTAAAACAAGCTTGGTTATTCAACATTTCAGCTATAATATATGTTAAAACATGATGACGAAATCTTTATTTTCAAGGGTAACAGATTTATCGACAGTTTTTTTTTTTTTTTCATCCGGCCTTCATTCAAGGGTAAGACATAAATAAAAAACCTGGAATTTGATTACAATAGAAAGAACATTAAATATTAATTTCAACTATGATTTAAAGGGAAGACTAATTCTGCTGTTCAGATTAATTTACAAACAGAATACAAAGAGGAAGGGCTGAAAACTTGGAATAAATAAGAGATGTGAAATGGCCCACAAGTGTATAACAATTTACAAATATCTCTTTCGTTCTATACGAACAATAGTTTTCACTTGGGGTGATTTCCCCCATCGTCTGCCAGATCACTTAGTGGGTGCGGACGTAAAACCCTAGCCTTCCTACCTACAACCCAAAAGTGTATGAGAAATAGGATGATGAGGCTATATGTCCTTGTTTCCACTTTGCAAGAAACCATGGTATGTCAAACAGCAACATTTTCCAATTTAGGCAAACAACAGAAAATTTCATGCAATTGATACTACAGAGCTGTGAATGGTCTGTGGGGGGAATACTGAATAGGACCATGTGGAATAAAAGATGCATTCATTTTTCCTCAGTTTTAATTGTCGAGGAACCTACGTCAAGCACAAGAGAGGACCCTCACTAAAGGTGACCCTGCACTGCTGCTGAATTGCTCCACTACTCTCTGCTAGTTCCGCAGTAAGTCGGTTAACGCAATAAGTTTTTAAGTCAGTTAAACTAGTTTCCAATACAGAAAATTGCAGCTGCAAGTGTTCCCGGTCTTATCTGTTCCCTATTTGTACAGTAACAGGTGAGACACAAAATGATGCTCTATAGGTTATTCTGTTCACTCTGCCATGACTATCGCTATGCAGGACTAGTGAAATAGAAACAACTTCCTGCATTTTGTTTGTGTGCGTGAAGTGTGTCACAAGAGTGTGTGTGTTAAGGCTTTCAATTTTGTGACAACAGCTCTAACTACCTGGCTTATGAACCTCTGATGATGTCACATCCAGCAATCAAAAGAGCCAAATCGACTTTAAAGATAATAATAATAATAATAATAATAACTGGACATTTTTATGTGCCTACCCTATGGCTCTAGGCCCTTTACAAAATGATACTAGCCATTTCCTTGCACTGGATGTAAATCCTTCATGAACTGACACAGCTGAATGCCTCCTGTTTTGGACATAAATCCTTCATGAGCCAACGTAGCTGAATGCCTGCAAATATATCGATTCTGCTGTTTAATTCATAATATGTATAATAATCACAACTAGTTCCCAACTCTCTTTACGTGAGACTGTTTTTCAGTTGTGAAGACAAGTGCTATAACTACGGTGAATGCTAATTTTCTCCAGTTGCGGTTCCTGTGTAGTTAACAACCACAACTTTTAAGATTAAAACATTTTCCCTTGAAATAGTTCCATTTTCGCCCAATACACTAGCAGTAGTGGTCTCATTTGAGTGAATACTTATTTTATGCCCCATCCTGTGATTATAATAAATGAACAAGCATATAAATAAGTTCATGTGTAAACAGTACTGTATTTCATTTATTAGTGTTCAGTTAGTTAATGTCATTCACTATAACATTACTTTCACAGTAAATCAACAGGATAAGCGAACTGAGTGTTTTGTGCTCTGTGCTCGTTTTTGGAGTGGTTAGCTGATGGGAAACTTTACACTTAGTCCTCACCCTTTTACCTTTTTAAAAAAAATTCTACCGAGTCTCAGCCACTAGTTCTGTTATGCCACCTTTGCGCGTGCTCCCCCCCCCCCCCTCCATACACAGCTTACTTTTGGATTTACCAGATTTTTATATATTTTACCAAACCATTGCTATCAATGTTAGATTTTATTCTCCTCAAAGTCTGGGTTTAGAAGAGAAAAAAGGGTATACATCTGATCTGCCCCAGAGATATTAGGTAGGTAGTTTTAACCACAACTTTGTGTTTTGGCTTCCTGGAGTTGAAAGCCTGCATTCAAAGTAGGCCATCCCCAACCCAACACACACCATACATAATAAAAGAAAAGGGTTAATTAAATGCCTATTGCAGGAAACTATGAACAATTATTTAAAGTCTAACCCGGGCTATGTGGCTGAAAAGGCTCTGAGATGGAGTTGACAGCTGATCAGAATGACCGCCAGATTATGCATGAAACTGACTGAATTTAACTCTTTTTTTCTTCTTATTTTTGAAAATGTCTCAGAATATGAATTGAATTTTACATTGGTTGAAGTCAGTGACGTTCCGTTATTCTGTACAGAGAAGAGGCAGTAGTTGCACTGTCCTAAAGCCAGCACAAAGCCAACACTGTCAATCTGTGAGCCTCCAGTTGCCAGCTTGAAAGTGCATGGAACTGCTGTATATATATATATATGGTCTATGTGGTGACTGAACTCTTTTTTTTTTAATTAGCAGTGTGATTTGTGAACACTGAGAAGTCGCCCGTTGTGCCCATGTTAGTCAATGCATCAGTCATAGGTCGATATTGTTCTGATGGACGTTGTCATAACTATGATTTTGTAGAGACAATATTAGTTGAAAAATTGGTATACAGTTTAAACAAATTTTTATTCATTAAAGAAAAGCTTTGCAGTAAACAACAGGAACTGTGATACCAACAAGCATAAGCTTATACAACGAATGTAGCATGTAATTGCACAAAATTGGCTGCAGCTGAACATTACACCTAATGAAAATCAAAATAACGATACGCTACTAGTTTACAGAGTATACAGAGGAAAAGATTATAAAAAATATATATATATACACCATGACGTCATGAATGAGAGAGAGAGAGAAAAAAAAGAAACAAACCGTGGTATATAAATACATGTATAACAAAAAGTGGTACATAGATGCATGAATAACCCTTCTGATATCGTAATAGCACTACAGGGATAGCACATGAGCCCAACAAAGTGCATTTCTCAAGCCCCAGGTGAGTTCGGAGGATAGCTCATCTAAAATCATAGCCTTCGAATAGCAGGAATAGGAGACGGGCACATGGGACAAAAAATCATCACTTTCGAAATCTGGCGGATTTGAATAGGTAAGCACACAGACCTGATAAACCATGGACCCACCATTATCTTATATTCTGAAAGTGTATATATGCCTGCTTTCACTCAGTGAATTGCGGTAACACGAAAATACCCAGCATGCATCTAAGGCTTTACTAGTGCATTGGGTTATGCAGTTGGTCTAGCACCTGCCAGCAGGTGTGATGTAGTGTAGTGTATATGGAACTTTCCGAACACTGTGACACCTTAGGCTAAACTAAACAAAACTAATCTGAAAGTGTGATCAGCCACTGTTTTCATTAATAACCTTGAGCATCTCCAATAATCATCATTTTCAATTAGTTTTTCAGGTGAGCAATGCTCATGTCTTATACTTGAAACAATTTGTATTGATTAATTTTCAGACAGAGCAATGCTCATGTCTTATACTTGAAACAATTTGTATTGATTAATTTTCAGACAGACTGAGCTGAACTGTCTGATGTGCAGTGGGAGCATCTTTTTGAATTGACATTTAATTTGCAGGATTATTGGTTATTCTTTTCTTTGCTCTTTTTTCTCCTGCAAAAAGGTATGTAATGTTAACCATCTTATTAATACTTTATACTACTCTAGTAATTATAGGCTTTCTCTTATATGCTTTGACATTTATACTGTATGAGAATTGTCAGTTTGTATTTTTTCCCCATTTATTAATTGTCGTTTTGTACTTAATCCAAAAAGTGCCCATTGATGTTAAACTTAAAGCTTCAATATCAAATCAGGCCTAATCCTTCGTTAGAAATAACCATTCAAAATATACAAACTGAGCATTTTCTAAGCTCCAAAGTATCAATAACTTATTTCTCTGACTTGACCTAGTCCTTCATAGCCTCTCTGCTTTCAAATGAATGCTGCAGTTGAGAAGGTATTTGAATTATACCTACAACTCTTGTGTTATCTTCCGTAGGCTTGAACCCACCCCCCTCTCATCCTACAATATAATTATGGGAATGTGGTAACAGACTTTTTAAAAAATCTAATTTTGGAACATATTTTTTTCCTCCCAGGGGACAGTATTTTTTAGTCTTTAACTATCCTACTTATCTTCCATTGTTATTGTGTGGGGGAGGGTTAGACTAAAGTTCCAGGTGAATCTTCCATTGTTACTGTCTGTAGGGTAGGGTTAGACTAAAGTTCAGGTAAATCTTCCATTGTTATTGTGTGGGAGAGGGTTAGACTAAAGTTCAGGTGAATCTTCCATTGTTACTGTCTGTAGGGGAGGGTTAGACTAAAGTTCAGGTAAATCTTCCATTGTTACTGTCTGTAGGGGAGGGTTAGACTAAAGTTCAGGCGAAGAGTTCATCATTTGATCAAGTTGTCTTTTTGTCTTCATCAAGGTCTTTTTTTCTCTCAGTTGATTATTATTTGAGTAACTCCTTAATTTGATACGTTTGTCCCTCAGCCCAACAATGTCAAGGGGAAAAAGTCACTTGTTAAGTAGATGGCCATTTTTCAAACGTTGTACATTGTTACTGCTATTATATTTTTGTTTAAAGTAATTTCCTGTGCACATATACTTTTGTGTTCAGTGCTCCTTCCTCCTGCAGTAAGGATAGAATCGGCCAAAAGTGACTAAACTAGACATTTTTATTTTGTTTTATTTTCACAAACCAGCTTTTGCAATCAGCTTTTTTTTTTTTTACCCACCACCCTCTTTTTTTTTCTCTCTTTCAATTATTTAATTTGTCAAAGGAATATATATGTTGTGATAGACTGCCTTTTTTTCCCCTCCCAAATTTATTGTCAACACAAGAAAGACCCTATTACTGCTTTGTTTGTTTTGGTTTGGTTTTTGTTTGTCTTTTTAAAAAAATAATTTTTATCAACACTGTTGAGACTGTATTTCCTGACTGGTAGACAAATTGAAATATTCATTCCAGAAACGCTTGTAATAATGTTTTCATCACCATTTTCAAAGGCAAAAAGAAAGTGTGCTGTTGCAAGAGTAATTCCTGTAAAGAATAATTTATGCGACTGCTGCAGAATTCCGATACAAAATAACTGTCATATTTTCTGGTTGTGGTATATTATGTATGCCATCTTTTTTCCTCTCCTTTTTCCCCTCATGTCCTTTAGTCTAAAACCTTAGCAGTACACTGACGTAAACTCTGCGTATATTTTCTGCATTTCTTTCCGCTATAGCATCTCTCTTTTAAGCTATCTTCATTTTCAGAATATATATATTTTTCTCCAAATCTGTCCAGGTCTGTTTCTCCTCTATAGTACCAAATCACTTTTGGCACTTGGATGTACTTTACACACATAACTAATGACTTGCTAATGCCACTATAAAAGATTAATTCACTTTTATTATGTCTTCATTGTCTTGGCAATTTGCTGATATGCAACACCAAATTTCAAAGCAAGAATTGTGTGGTAACAGTCCATACATGGGTCATAGAATGTTTCAAATAATGCGCTCAAGCATGAACACTGTGCAAGCACACTGCCTGTATCAGTGATGGACAGAGCACATTTTACTGAAATCCTGGCAGTTCATTACCGACCCAGAAAAACGAGAGCATACACATTAAAATGACAATCATCATCAACAGATCTACAAATCAATAGCTCCATTACTGCTGATCCTTGAAAAAATAATAAAAAGTTTCAGCAAAGAATGACTGATTCTAATGAACCAAGAAAACTGAAGATCCAATCATTGACCCCATGAACCAGGATAAATAAAGCTCCAAGCACTGTCCCCATGAACCAGGATAAATAAAGCTCCAAGCACTGTCCCATGAACCAGGATAAATAAAGCTCCAAGCATTGCTATCATGAATCAGGATAACTAATTAGCTTTCAAGCACATCCCCTTGGACCAAAACAAATAAATCTCTAAGCATTATCCTGGAAGCTAATGAACAATAACTGAAGCTCCAAGCACTGTCCATTAAACCTAATGAAAAGTAAACATTTTAAGTTATAATTTATGAAAACAATTTTTATTCCCACTAATCAGAATAACCAGATGAATGATCGAGTCTGAAATAGAGTGGCTGTGTGAACATACTAGTTTTTATGTGCAATTAATCATTGTCTATCACGCAACCCATCTGAATGTCTCATTCTTGTGATGATAAAATATTTGTTTTTGCATTATAATGGCAGGTTTCTGTGCATGAAAGTTGGGCTCCCCTCCCTAGGAAGTGTGTATCAGTCTCTGGCAAATCTCTCTTTGCCTATGACAATGAGTTTCACTACATATTTAGCCAGGAACAACTTTATTGCTGTTGGGGTTATTTACCAAGTGCTAAATGTATCTTGTATACAGGAACTCAGTTTATTGTCTCATCCGAAAGACTAGTATCCAGACCACCATTCACGGTTTAAATTAATGGATGGGTGGAAAAGCATATCTTCAGAAGTGAATGTGGGAAAAGTGCATTCTCACACACACACACACACACACAGCATTTAAACTGGTTTAAATAATCCTCCATGCTGGTCTGCCCAAGATAAACTGTTGGTCACCTAAAAAAGACTGGAAAAAGTATGAAAATGTCGTGATAGTGAAGAATCCAAATGAACCTGGAAGAGAGAAGTCACAGTGAAGTGAGCCATTTAACTAAGGAACTTGTAAATCATATCATGTTTTATTTTGTTTGTTTCTCTTTTTTTCTTTTCTTTTTCCCCCTGGAAGCTCCAAAAATCAAAATCAGTACAAAGTGGTTTTGAAAACTGAAAGTTCAGGATCTATCTATCCAGTGAGAACAGGTGTGTCTGTGTGAAGGCAGAACCTCAGTCGATATTAATGTCACAATGAGTATGTGTAAGTTTGTGAGAGTGAGAAAGCAACCTCATAACTATTCAGTCAGAATGTGTGTCTGGTGACGCATGTGTGCTGTTGAAAATTTTGCTGAGAATCATGACATTTTGTGGCAAATAACAAGCAAATTTTCAATGAATATTTTATCTTGATGGCTGATATGTCTGTACGCCTCATATATATGGAAGAAATGTTAGTTTATCTTTCAGAAAATATTTTCAGTTATAATATGCTTTCTGGCCAATTAAACCCTGTTCCAGTGTTTCTACTCCGTCTTGATCTACCTGTGATTTTTAATGTAATCAAAGGGAGAGTAAATTAAAACCAGCAATGAATATTATTACAGTTTTTTAATTGAGCAGTGAGGAAGTATGAATGGAATATACCAAAAATACACATGCAGCTTACGTGTGATGACAAAACCTCATATTGAAAAAAAAGATTTTGAATGTTACATGAAATCGGAGACTTTTCCCTGAAGCAGTCTCATGTCACAGTGTACCGTAATACATTTAACAAATTGGTAACAGGTTTGCACATTTCTTCTATCTGTGTTGCTGTGTCATACAAAGAGAATGTGTGTTGATTAACAATCTGGGGGAATCTTTGGAGGAAAGTTTCCTTTTGTTCCCCTGTACATTTACATACTGTGACTGCTTGATGAAAGGGTTGTAAACTAAATACTGGCTTGAAGTGGCATACCCTTGTCTCTTAAAGATGGAAAGCTTTTTTGTTAACTGTTTCATAGTAATACTCGATGTCCTTGCCCCCTCCCCCCCCACCCAAATTTATTTTTCAAGCCGTTGGTCCTCTCAACCTTACCCATCTGTTCCCTTGTGACGAATATCCTCTGCTGTGCATATATGCATATGTAATACGTTATTTATCAACCATTGAGAAGATATTCCAAAGAAGGCAAAGGGGAAAATTTAGATATTTAATGATAAAGTAAAAATGATACAAGCTACCATTCTACCGTCCCTATACAATGTGTGCTCTTGGCTGATGAAATGCATCTTCCTGCCACAAAGTACGACTAAAACAATGAACACATAAAGGTAAGGGTATCATAACAGTTAGTGAGTTACTCTGCTATGAAGGTTACTGTTATGAATACTTAAATGTGACAATTAAGCTACCAAATGTAGCTAATCACTCTGAACTGCACACGATTTCAATTGCTGCTCAGAAAGCTTTTCTAGTCACTTTCTTCAGACACTCCTTGATCATCCTGAATCACATTTACGGCCGATTTCATTCGCATTTATGGTCAATTTCAGTCGCATTTATGGCCGATTTCATTCGCATCTATGGCCAATTTCAGTCACATATATGGCCAATTTCATTCGCATCTATGGCCAATTTCAGTCACATATATGGCCAATTTCAGTCACATCTATGGCCAATTTCAGTCACATCTATGGACAATTTCAGTCACATCTATGGACAATTTCAGTCACATATATGGCCAATTTCAGTCACATCTATGGACAATTTCAGTCACATCTATGGACAATTTCAGTCACATGTATGGCCAATTTCAGTCACATCTATGGACAATTTCAGTCACATGTATGGCCAATTTCAGTCACATATATGGACAATTTCAGTCACATCTATGGACAATTTCAGTCACATCTATGGACAATTTCAGTCACATCTGTGGCATAAACCATGCCCTCCCTGGCAAGGAGCTGAAGTCAGAAACAATTTGTTCACTGAAGAAATCTTAAAGATGGGTGGGTGGGGGAAAGTGGGGGAACAAGAGTTACATGGTGGCACAATATATGTGCGAGAAGTGACTGGACCCAAATATTTCTGAAGCAAAGCTACTAGGAATCTCAATGAGATTTTTCCATTGTTTTTTTTTGTTTGTTTTATTTTAGTTTTTTTTTTCACTTTTCAAAATAAAGTGAAGCATTGCTCTTATGAATCAGAAAAATTTAATCCATCTGAGGCTCTTCTGCTGGAACAGTGTTTTTGTATAACATGATTTATTTTCCGGCTAAGAAACTGTGTGCAGTTAATTAGTATGGTGTCCCCCCTCCCTGTCTCCTTCTTATCCAGACGTTCTCTTAGCAAGGATACTTTATTTCCCAACCCCCCAATTACCTCTACTTTATTTCCCAACCCCCCAATTGCCTCTACACATTTGTATACCTTATCTGTTTTTGGTTTGTTGGGTTGTTTTACTATCAATTATGGTCATACATATACATTCATACGTATACATGTATGATACTTTCTTCCGTTGGGGGATGGGAATGATTTCTGGTAAGATTTTGTTTCCTTTTTTTGTCTTTTACCACCTTAGTCAAATTATCTGTTGCTGCATGTAAAACATGTAAAACACCAATGTATCATGTCACCAATGTTTTGATTGGAATACTTCTTGTGTGGTATATATATATTTGTTTTTATTTGGGGAAATATGGAACCTTGCTTGTTTATTTTCTTTCTGTCACAACTCACAGTGTACACACAGAATGACAAATGCATACAAAATATGCCACTGCATTAATTTCTTGAGAGTAATCAGTAAATAATTCAACAAAGTAAAGTATCAGCTAGATATTTTTTTTAGAGATTATACATGCTTTCAAGTGACTTAACATTAGTAAAAGAAAAAAACTCAACATCCTTTGTAAAAGCATACATTTTCGGATGTAATCCTTCCTCAGACAACAGTAGGACTGAATGACTTAACACTGTTAACTTGATAAAAAGCTTTTGTTGAAAAAAAAAAAAAAAAAAAAAAAAAAAAAAAATT
>JAVDPJ010245162.1:0-10000 GCA_034780015.1 Urosalpinx cinerea
TGCGTGTGTGTGTTTTTGTGTGTGTGTGTTTGTGTGTGTTTGTGTGTGTGTTGTTTCTGTGTGTGTGTTTCTCTGTGTGTGTGTGTGTGTTTCTGTGTGTGTGTGTGTTTTTCTGTGTGTGTGTGTGTTTCTGTGTGTGTGTGTGTGTTTCTGTGTTTTTGTGTGTGTGTGTGTGTTTCTGTGTGTGTGTCTTTCTCTGTGTGTGTGTTTGTGTTTCTGTGTGTGTGTATTTCTCTGTGTGTGTTTCTGTGTGTGTTTCTCTGTGTTTGTGTGTGTGTGTGTTTGTGTGTGCGTGTGTTTCTCTGTGTGTGTGTTTCTGTGTGTGTGTGTTTCTCTGTGTGTGTGTGTGTGATTCTCTGTGTGTGTGTTTCTCTGTGTGTGTGTGTGTTTCTGTGTGTGTCTGTTTCTCTGTGTATCTGTGTGTGTGTGTGTTTGTGTACATGACTATGAGTGTACATATGACATGTTTGTATTGCTCTAGCAGTGCTCCCCAGAGCTGGAGTATGGCTGTCTTTGTGGTGGGAATTTTTTTTAAATCAGCTATTCATGCAAAAATCTGTGTCCAAGCTTAGGTAGATAGGTTTGTCATTGAGTTTATGTGCTTAGATAATGGACACTCATTGGAGTCGAAAGCCTGCATAATTATGGCACGGTGGTGTAGTGTAAGTATTATCAAGTACCAAATCATAACCCTTCTTTTAATTTTTACACTGAATGATTCTTTTTTTTTTCCTAAATGGTTATCATACTTGCTCAAGTACCAAATAATGATTCTTCTTTTAATCTTTACACTGAATGATTCTTTTTTTCCATACATTTTATTATATATTTATAGTTACGCAAGACTTATCTCCCCGGGGAGAGCGCATCGCCCTAGTACACCACCACCCTTTTTTTGTGGTCTTTTTTCTGTCTGCATTGTGCATCTGTTTGCCTTTGTCTAAATGATGATTGACATCATACCCGTGCTGTCTGTTGGTACAGGGGGTCGAGATACGGGAGCCCCTCCCTCCTCCCCCTCTCCCCGCCCCCCAGTCTCTTCAACTGACCGCGACATTCCACAGTCCATAACCTCCCCCCCTCCCCTACCCCCCATCGGTGATCGCAGTGGCTCTGCTCTGTCCTCACACCCGGATGATCCAGGTATGTGTGTGTGGAAGGTACTTAGAGAATGCTGTGTGTACAAGGTGGTGTGGGAACAGCAGTTTTTATCATTTGTGTGTACCGTAATTGACGGACTATGAGCCGCAACATTTTTTTTTACTGGAAACTGACCCCTGCTACTTCTACTATGCGCTGCTGAAAGTGAAATCAACACTCTTTCCATTCTTGAGTGTAACCCAAGAGAAAAACTCGGCTGTTTTTATTTTTTATTTGTTTTGACCTCTTCAGACTAGTTTCCCGATTGGTTCCTCAGTGTTGAAACATAGCTAATTGGCTATTACCATCATACGATTTTATTTCAAGATGGCGTGTAGTATGTTTGGCGATTGAATCGATGCACTTGTGACACAAGATTTTAGCGGAAGTTTAACGCTAGAAATCACTACAAATGCCAGAATTTATCAGAAAGGAATTTTGATTTATCCTTCCGTGCAGCGAAAAGAGAACGGAGTGGTGTGTAGTCCATCAGTGAGGGTTTGTTGTGTAGTGGGATGTTTGTATGGAAGAAGAGAGTAATGAAGATATTTTATTGAGTTTTTATGCGTGAATTAACCTGATCCATATTAGCAGCTGCATATGTGGGATGCATTTTATGGAGCTTTTTATGCGTAAATTAACCTTATCTATATCAGCAGTTGCATGTGTGAGTGTGAGTGTGTGTGAGTGTGTGTGAGTGTGTGTGTGAAGACAGTGAGAATGAATAGATTTCAATTACGTGCATGCAAATTAGAAGAAGTGAATTTTCACAGAATGTAAATTTTGAAATTCTTTTAGACACGTCCGTCAGTGTGTCAAAGGAACTAGTCTTCATAGAGAGAGAGCACTTGGTGGTGGCCTATGTTCCAGACGGAGCAACAGGCGATGATGATGATGATTCCTCTGTATGCAAGATTGTGACGTTGCTTAACTAAACATAGAAAATGTTCATTTGTCTGCTCCTGTCCTTTCAGAGCCACCCCGAAGCCCCCCGGGGTCGTCGATGTACCAGTCCACAACGCAGGACCAGGAGGAGAGCACTCTGTACAAAGAGGCCACCCGCCCATCTTCCCAGCTGTCTCTGACTGACACCGAACAGCAGTAGTCTGTTGTTTGTACTGTCGTCATTCAGTAGCAGAACCTTCCTCAAAGCTGGAGTATGGCTGCCTTTATGGTGGGATAAAAAACGGTCACACAGGCAGAATTCCGTCCCCAAGGATAGGTAGGTAGGTGAATTTATGTGGTTTGATTTAGGGTGCTCGCAGGAGTTGAAAGCCTGCGCACGAGAAAAAGAAGAAAGAAGCAGTGGAACCTCCCATAAATAAACAAGCTGAGGAGGGTAGCAGGGTAATATGCTGTCCACGGTAGGCATCATCATCAAATTCACAAATTATTGGTTACTGTGCTAAATAGGGTGGAAACCATTCAGATTTTCAGTAAAAGAATACATCTATGTATTTTTGTAGCCCCTTTTCTCCTTTCTTTATCCACAAAACCTCCCAAGGGATTTACTGAATACTTAAATGCAGTGTACAGTTGTTGAAAACCTCCATGACCCACTCTCACTCCATCGCGTATATGTTATCCCTTTCTCTCTTTTGTCACTGTGTTAACCAGTTATTTGCAGGGACTATCAAAAAGATTCACTGTGATCACAGGTCAATTTAAAATTGGACTAGTGTTCTTCTCTCTCTTCAGAGAAATCCAGTTATATGAATGTTTTTGATAGAAGTTGAATGCACAGCTGTATTATTGCGAAAGGTCTATAATTTTTCTTTTTTTGTGTGTGTGTACATTTTACATGCAAACTTTTGAACATGTTATTCAGTTTAAATAAAAACTGCTGTACAATTCCTCATAAGAAATGTTATCCACTTTAAGATGTATGAACTCAAGCAGTTAAGTTACATAAATACACATATCTACAGACCACAGACACACTAACAATTATGCACAGCTGTATATTTTACAGAACTCTAATTTACTGGACCAAAATATGCGGAATAAACACACGGGGTTGCGAGTCTCAGAAAAAAATATCGCTGCGACCCAGTTTGAATTTGAAATTCGCGCTGTCTGTCAGCCGGCAGGAGGCGGACCAATCAGATCCCACCTCCAGCGCTCCTACACACTTCGCTTGGTATATTTAGCTGAAAGGCAGCTGCCTGTATCCTCTAGCAGGAGGGGCAAAGCATATGTTCCGACAAATAGGCTGGCGTCATTATAATAAGGAACCCTGGGGGTTTTGGCCAGCGCTTAGCGCCTCTCTAAGTTACATCAAGATGTATGAATTTGAGCAGTTAAGTTACATTAAGATGTATGAACTCAAGCAGTTATGTTACATTAAGATGTATGAACTCAAGCAGTTAAGTTACATTAAGATGTATGAACTCAAGCAGTTATGTTACATTAAGATGTATGAACTCAAGCAGTTTAAGTTACATTCTATTCAGCATGTGATACATAAAGGCAATTGCACTTTTATGAGACAAGTGATATGAAGGTAACTTTACTTCTTTTTTTAAACAGTGCGCCAATGCAATAAATATTCCGTCCATTTCTTTTTCCTTATTTCGTTATCTTATTATTATGTTTCCCCTGAAAATGGAACATTCCTCAAAGAAAGTGCATGTGTTTGTGTCATAACTGGCACCAAGTATGATGTTTGATATCTTTTGTTCAGGTGTTGTAGATGATTTTTTTAGTACATTTCGTTCTTAACCCAAACAGCTGTGATATTTAGAGCACTTTTTGCTGATGATTTGTGTTTTCATTTGTCTGGCAGTATAAGATGCTTCACTTTGTTGTGTGAATGAGAGTTGGATAAAAAAAATTGAAAAAACATCTTTAGTTTCTTTGCTACTTGTGGCCTTCATGTACAATGCAGGAATGACTAGACGTCACAACAATCGACTTCAGATGGACAGGGGTTTTGCCCCGTTTTCATCGCTCTGGTATTGAAGTCTCGCTTTTCCGTGAGAGGTGTTTAGTGGGAAGGACATGGTGACCTTTCATGAAACTAAAACAAAGCAAACATGCAGTTATCTGCATAATTTTGCCAACAATTCTTTTGGTGTCGGAGTGATTTTACTAATAATCTTTTCCACTGTTGTCAGACCATCAGAAAATTGCAGAGAACACTATGCTAGGTTTGATCATGCAAGAAACATGCTGCTTTTAAGTAAATAGTCTTGACGGCAGCTGAATGCTGTCACTCTGAACATTTTTCATATTGTGAAGGCATCGGCATGCTATCAGCAGGAAACTTTTTTTTTTTCAATAGGGCTTTTGCGGAAATAGCTTTTCAACAGGAAACTGATTCTCTTCTGTATGGATTGCTTTCATGAAGTATTCTTTGAATATATGAACATTTTTGTTTAAAAAAAAATGTCAAATTTTTTTGGGGGAAAACTGCCCCAAAACTTTTTTAATTTCAGGTCAGAACAGGTACTATTTCGGGACGGCGCCAACTGATCTTTATTAACTATGTGATTTTCATCTTCGTGACTATAACAATAAGAAAAGCATTCCCTGACCCTGCCAAACACAAATCATCATCTTTCTCTTGTTCATGATAATGCACCTTCAGTAGCAGGCATTTGTTTTGATACCTGTGTGCGCTGAATGCATTTGTGTCTCTGTACAAGCACCACTGGTGTGTTTTTCATTGTAAACTGCTGACAGGTTGTGACCCATCAACTGGACATTTCTTCCTGCCTTATACAGAACTTACCTTTTTGTCTACAGATCTTGGAATAAACACCAGGACTGATTTTGTGTGTGTGTGAGAGAGAGACTGTGTGTGCATGGTGTGTGTGTGTGAATGTGTGCATGGTGTGTGGTGGGTGTGGGTGTGTGTTTCATACATTGGATTTTTTTAGTTTTAACACATGCACAACAAAACGTTTTCGACAATGGCTGATGTTTCAGACTGGACAACATTACTGTCCATTTTGTATGTAACCCAAAAGTACCATACCAAAAACAAAACAACAATAAATGGGGGGAAAAAACAGGCACAAATACCATTATTATAGGACAAATCTGACATTTCTCTTTTTTTCTTTCTTTAACTTAAAATTCACAAAATTAACCCCTTCACTACTTGCCTGTTGTCTACTAGTCTCTATTCTGTGGTGCAGTAAGCCAATACCGTGTTTACTACAGTGTCATTTCGTCGCTGATTTACCAATCACAATTAAGGTGGGAATGTTTGGGCTAAGTCTGTTTGATTTGACAAACTGCTGATGTGATCAATGAATTGTCAAACTGAATTGGCTTGAGATTAGAGGCAGTCATTTGCGAGTGACCAACATTGGGGTATGGCACTTTGTGAGTTTTCTTCAACTCTGACCCTGAGTGTTAGAAGAGAAACCTGTGAGAACAGTGTGATTTTCAAGTCAGAGCTGAATAGTCTATGTAAAACACTGGATATTTTCTTTTAGGTCATTTTCTTTTAGTGTGAGTAAATTTTCACAGCAGATGGGTTTACTGAAAATACTTTTTTCTGGCATACAGGAATGCAAAAAGGCATTAACTCAAGCAGTGAATGGGTTAACCATTTTTCTATCATTTTTCACCATTGGAAATAAAAATGCAATCACACAATTGTATACATATAAATAGGCAAAACATAGCCAAAAACTACCAACACAAAATTACTACACATATCCAAGGCATCCCAAGGTTTTTTTTCAGTTTTCACAAGGTGTCACAGCATTTGGAACAATCCATATACGTCACACCACACCCGCCAAGCAGATGTTTGGCTTAACTCAACCCAGTGTGCTGCATCAAGCCTCAGGCGCATGCTGGGTATTTTCGTGTTTCCGCAACCCACCGAATGCTGACATGGATTACAGGATCTTTATCGTGCATACTTCTTGATCTTTGCATTAAAACTGAAACTGGAAATCCCAAGACACAGTTAAAGAGGTGAATTGTCAACCAGAGAAAGATTTAAGAATATCAGATCTGCTAGAAAACATCAATGATACTGTAACTGTAAGGCAGAAAGTGGAAAAGAAGAAACAAACTGGGAAAAAGGCAGAAACTAAATGACCCAGCACAGAGTTCCCTGAAGATGAAGACAGAAGACTCCACTGTCTAGGACTGAAAAAGTCTGAGGCGTCTTAGGGCAGTGTACTGGGGGGTTTTTTTGTTTTGTTTTTTATCCTGCCCCATCTTTTCAAGAGAAAGAAATAGGTCAAAAAGAAGAAAGAAAGAATTTGGTGGGATTTTTCTTTTGCCAATGAAGAATATATGTAGCAATTTAAAAAAAACACACAAAATTAAAAAAATCAGCATAAAGAAAAATAAAATCCAAGAGAGGTCAACCCTTGTGTAACTGTGAATATGACTTCATCAAAATCACTCATTAAAAAAATATATATAAAAAAAGGGGGTCTGGAGAAAACTCAGAAAAAGATTAAGAAAAACGTAATCAGCAAGAGCAATTGGCATACGCAATCCCAAAAATATTCCCTTGTGCGCAGGTCTGTTAAAAATTCGACTGTTCAACATCAGATTTTTGATGTCTTCGGATTAACACTCCTCAGATATAGCAGTCTGACTTGCTGCCCTGTCTGAATGAACAAATAAGACAATACTCATAAAAATCTCACATGTGTTTAGGAGGAAAAAATATTCAACTTAAATACAGATTCATTCTCCCTTCAGCATCAACCCAGCTTCCTGGGACTAGGGAGTTGCTGCCAAGAAAAGAACCCGATGAGCATCATCAGAAAGGCAGCTAGGTCCTTCCAGCAGACCAGAACCAGCCACGCTCACACAGGAGCTCCTCAAGCCCAGGACTGACACTGTGTACGCTCCAAATGCTGCCTGTGTCTGTTCCACTTGCCACAAAAAATTCTGTGCCAGGATTGGCCTCGTCTGCTAACTGGACACAACGTCACTCACCAACAGACCAGTGATGTGATGTCAGTGGCATCATCCCCTTGGATGGACAAACTTCCCAGTCTTTTTCAGACATTTCACAAATACATACTATACATAAGTGCACATACTGTTCTGACAAATGCAATAACTTTAATTTTTGTAAATGTGGAATGACATCAATCTGAAAATGGTTAGAATGACAGAATCTCAACTTTTCTACAGGATTCCAGACAAACATGATAATCATGTGCGTACATCTGCAGAGCCTGGTCTGGTTTTTTTGGATTCCAGACAAACATGATAATCATGTGCGTACATCTGCAGAGCCTGGTCTGGTTTTTTTGGCTGCAGCTTCGAAACTGCTGGTGTCTTGTGCACTTCTTTTAGGAGCTGCACACTCCTGATCACCAAGTTCAGCCACAGATTGATGATCAGTAACTGAGCAGTGAGAATCACCATTCTCTGACACATCACTACCAACAGTGTTTATAGAAACTTCAGAACCCTCATTGCTGATGCTGGCTGAAGAACTATGTACACTAGCAATCAACGAGTCTGCGACTTTTTCTTCATCTTCACTTTTCACATCGGTTTTCACGTTTTCAGGATGGAGTTTGACATCCGAATGCAACTTCACAGACCTCTCTTCTTTCATTTCTTCTTTCGTTTCTTCTTTCACAGAATCACGATCATTCTGAGACCCCAACTGCTCCCTGTTTGTGATCTGGCTGCCAGCCTTTGTGCTTGACTCACACAGAGGCACGTTCTCCTGTTTGGTGTTCAGATCACTTTCAGGTTTGGACAATTTCAGATCACCTTCAGGTTTGGACAATTTCAGGTCACCTTCACGTTTGGACAATTTCAGGTCACCTTTACGTTTGGACAATTTCAGGTCACCTTCAGGTTTGGACAATTTCAGATCACGTTTGGGCAAGTCACCATCAGCGTCTTCTTTCCCGGGTTTCAGTTCTTCATCAAGGACGGTAGCTACAGGATAAGGCTTCAGCTCCTTGG
This sequence comes from Urosalpinx cinerea, assembly GCA_034780015.1. Classification (NCBI taxonomy): domain Eukaryota; kingdom Metazoa; phylum Mollusca; class Gastropoda; order Neogastropoda; family Muricidae; genus Urosalpinx; species Urosalpinx cinerea. The sequence goes on from JAVDPJ010245162.1 coordinate 8,053, forward strand.
CGCCCCCATCACTGACACAAAGAGACCCAATGTTGACGACGGGCTGAACAAACCCAGGCACCGCCACTCCCAGGTGCACACAGAGTCTCTCCATGACGGAGTCCACGTAGGTGCAGATCTTGAGGTCGCACTTCTTGTCGTGTTTGGTGGGCTGCAGGTTGATGATCACCACCTGCCCCCCCTCCTTCTTCTTCCGGGTCAGCAGCGGGATGTTGCCGCTGGGGATGATCTGCAGGGTGGTGCCCAGACACACGCTCAAGTTCGCTCTCCTGGGGAACATGGAGGAAGGGGAAATTGGATATTAAGTGCGGTGCGGTGCGGTGTGGTGTGGTGTGGTGTGGTGTAATGTGGTGTGGTACATTGTAAGAGTGGTGCCCATACACACGCTCAAGTCCGCTCTCCTGGGGAATACATTAGAGGAACTCAGCTATATATTGGTATATAGTGTGGTGTGGTGTGGTGTGTTGTGTAGCATTATACTGTATCATATGGTCTCTGGTCTAGCCTAACTTTGGTTTTTGTTGTTGTTTTTTTTACTTCATTGCTAATTGTTTTTAGCTGATTGTAAACACCTGGGGCTTTTGTACTCGTTTCATTAGGCGTCCTAAATAAACATTTATTATTATTATTATTATTATGTACACTGAACAGTATAGCAACACCTGTCAGTCTCACCTGCTGTATTCTTCAGCCCTTTCCAGGTCGTCCTCAGGTAGAGAGGCCTCCCAGTCCAACACTGTGTCGTGAAGAAGGCCCCTGTCACACACACATCACACTCCATTCTGAGTTGAGGCCCTTATGACACGGTGCAGAACAATGAACTTCATTCACTAAAGCCCCTTCACCACCAAAGTCACATTTATGCACTAACCAAAACGTGCACCTACGTCACCCAGCGGTGACTCAAATCATGGTCTTTTATCCGCCGGTCTTCACTTTGGGAGACAGGAAAGGACATACTCTGAGCCTACTACAGGGGAGTCTACAGCCATTTGTAGAGCCTACTACAGGGGAATCTTCAGCCATTTGTAGAGCCTACTACAGGGGAGTCTGCAGCCATTTGTAGAGCCTACTACAAGGGAATCTTCAGCCATTTGTAGAGCCTACTACAGGGGAGTCTGCAGCCATTTGTAGAGCCTACTACAGGGGAATCTTCAGCCATTTGTAGAGCCTACTACAAGGGAATCTTCAGCCATTTGTAGAGCCTACTACAGGGGAATCTTCAACCATTTGTAGAGCCTACTACAGGGGAATCTTCAGCCATTTGTAGAGCCTACTACAGGGGAATCTTCAGCCATTTGTAGGCATGTTATGGTCCACAAAAAAGTTGCAATAACTGTACTCTATTGTGGCTGGTGGTGAAAGGCTTAACTCGTAGAAAGCTGGAGTTACTTACCTTTTTTGAATTCCTGTGTGCCAGGAAAAATCTCACTTTTCTATAACCTACTTGTATGGAAACTATTCACAACAGAAGAAAACCAAGTCTTCAGCATATTTTACATGCACTTCTGACACAAAAATTATGTTTTTCTAGGCATTTTGTCTTCAAACAAATTGGTCATGAATAATCAAGGTAAATGAATATGTGAAAGTCAAGATATGCACTGTTCAACTTATCCATTGAAAAATTAGTCTTTCAAAGTCCATTTTTCTTCAGGATATTAAAAAAGATTTTCACTTACATAGAAGTCCACTTAAGCAGTATAATAGTTCTGATGTGCATTCAGTTTTTGTTACTGCTTTGTTATAAGATTAACGGGCACGAGCAGGATAAGGCGACAGACTTCTAATCCTGATGGTCGTGAGTTCCCGGGAACGCCTGGTGAAATTAGTGTGGGGATTTTTACAATCTCCCAGGTCAACTTATGTGCATGCCTGCTAGTAGTATTGTGGCTTATTTCCCTTCACGTGTATATGCATGCAGAAGATCAAGTAAGCACATTAAAGA
>JAVDPJ010246270.1:0-11542 GCA_034780015.1 Urosalpinx cinerea
ATAAATATTGCAGGAAAGGAGTGTATGATTGAACTAAGATAAATATTGCAGGAAAGGAGTGTATGATTGAACTAAGATAAATATTGCAGGAAAGGAGTGTATGATTGAACTAAGACAAATATTGCAGGAAAGGAGTGTATGATTGAACAAATATTGTGGGAAAGTACCAAAGACAGTCCCAGTCAAACCTTTTGTCGATGGTCACAGCTATTGAGTATGCCACTTTGTCAGCTGTTTTCTCTTTGTCTACAACAGATTCTATCTCATAACAATCATCATCTAGACATTCAATGGGTCAGGGTGTCATCTGCTCTGTCGTTTATTTCCCCTAATGATGATAAGTCAAGAGACCATGTTGCTCTGGTGATCAGTCGGAGAGCATGCTGCTCTGATAAGTCAGCATGTTGCTCTGATGTTAAGTCAGAGAGCCTGTTGCTCTGATGATAATTCAGAGATCATGTTGCTCTGATAAGAGAGCCTGTTGCTCTGATAAGAGAGCCTGTTGCTCTGATGATAAAGTCAGAGAGCCTGTTGCTCTGATGATAAGTCGGAGAGCATGCTGCTCTGATAAGTCGGAGAGCATGCTGCTCTGATGATAAGTCGGAGAGCATGTTGCTCTGATGATAAGTCAGAGAGCCTGTTGCTCTGATGATAAGTCGGAGAGCATGTTGCTCTGAAGTTAAGTCAGAGAGCCTGTTGCTCTGATAAGTCAGAGAGCATGTTGCTCTGATGATCAGTCAGCATGTTGCTCCGATGATAAGTCAGAGAGCATGTTGCTCTGATGATCAGTCAGCATGTTGCTCTGATGATAAGTCGGAGCATGTTGCTCTGATGATAAGTCAGCATGTTGCTCTGATGATAAGTCAGAGCATGTTGCTCTGATAAGAGAGCATGTTGCTCTGATGATAAGTCAAGGAGCATGTTGCTCTGATGATAAAGTCGGGGAGCATGTTGCTCTGATGATAAAGTCGGGGAGCATGTTGCTCTGATGATAAGTCGGGGAGCATGTTGCTCTGATGATAAGTCAGGGAGCATGTTGCTCTGTGGGACAGTGCTTGTCTTCACTTTCCTCAGCAGCTGTTTTCTTTAGTACACATGTAGTTGTACTCTTGATTTGGACCCTGATCTGCCAGGCTGTCCACTATCAGGACTTTCTTCTTCAGACAAAATCCTGCCTTTGCTTCCCCATGCACACTTCACCGAGCGGAGAAGGCTGGTGAGTTTTTCTTCTTTGAGAATCTTTCATCAAACCGACTGATGCTTGCATCGAAGAGACGTTCTAGCTTGTCTTCAGATCATGCATCGGCAGTTTCTTCTTCACAATGCTCTACTTTTGGCCGCAATACTACTGTTACACTAATTTATAGAGGCTTGATTAGTGACCAGTCACTATCACATCATACAAAGGTGGGGTGCTTTAGTAAGTTTACAGTGACTTAATAACTCGCACACAGGTGGGGTGGACTAAGTCTGCACACAGACATTAGCTGGGCTTTTCCCCTGCACACAGGCGAATCTTATGCACACAGGCACCATTGCAACATAATTTGTGCTTCATCAAGCAACACATGCCCGTTTTTGTGCAACGCAGCTGATAGATGCCATGAGCAGTAAAGGCTCTGTTACTACAGGGTCTGGTCTTGCACATGCATCATAGCACATAACTATAAACAAGAGTTCCTTAGATATACAACATGCGTACCCGCATGAGAATTGAAATAAAGTGCTCATCTAAAGCTTCTTGTGTGTGACCGATGGATGGTCTACAGAATATGCTTGACATTAGCAACAGTGACACTCCTAGGAGGAATAGTTCCAACACCTGATGCTGGTGTCCAATTGCCTGCTAGTGCTATGCGTGCCAATACTCCTGTGGCTTCCCCTCCAGGAGTAGTAGACAAGTGATCAATTAATCTTGTGAAAGATTTGTGAATACCGATAATTTTTGTATTAATGGAAATGCATATATGATAGATCAATTTTGTGGTGAATATATAAATTGGAATAATTGTAAATTTAATATCAGAATTAGTGCAATTGCAATGGTGTGATGCTTTGTAGAGCAGATGGTGTCGAGTGTTTGTAATTCAAGGAAAAAAGTATTAGACACCCTTCAAATAATATGAGAAAAACACGGAAAAAATTAATACCTGGAGAAAATTAAATAACACATGTTTCAGGAGCCAAGGCACAGAGAGCTTGCTGTCCTGTAGGGTTTTTATTTTAGTTTTTTCACAAGGTGTCAGCGTTCAGAACAATCCATGTACGCTACTACGCCACATCTGCCAAACAGATGCTTGACCAACTGCTTAACCCAAGCCACTGGTGCATGCTTGGTATTTTCACATCTGTCAAGCAGATACTTGACCAACTGCTTAACCCAACCTCAGGTGCATGCTGGGTATTTTAATGTTTCGGTAACGCTGACTTGGATTACAGTGTGGTGTTTTGTCCATTTCATACGGTTAACAGTCAGGAGGCCAATCGTAGATTCGACTTATTTTATTTACTTTCAGTTAAGATGACATGTTGGAGAGAGTACTTGACGACCAAGCACAAATCAATACTATAATTGTAATCTTGAAGGGAAACAACTCTTAACAGACATAATAATGTTACATCCTCCTTCAGCTAATGGAAATTATTATTATTAATATTTATGCTTTGTTAGACAGGTAAGTAAATTCCTAAATTTTATATTTCTAGTTCTAAATGATTCTCTTTCTTTAATAACAGTTAATTCTAAAATCCAAACCAAACTATTTAACAGTCTTTATGTTAAAACAACTTTAACTTGTAATATTATTTTTTTACATTTACCACATTAAAAAAAACAACTTTCCCATATCACACAGAACAATGCCTGTCTTTCCACTGGTTTCAGGTTCTTGCTGAGACACACACATAATGTGAATGTCTTTTCACTGGTTCCTGGTTAGATTTGGTTCTTGCAAAAATTAAATAAAAAAAATACCAGTCTTTTCACATCATACGTGAGTTATGAACAACTAGCATATATTTTGTCTAGTAACTTTAAAATATTCTTATAACTAGAAACAGTAACCTTTCTTTAAACAACTGTCAGAAAATAAATCCTTCATTCTCTCAGGCATTCACAAGTCTTCCACTCCTGCTATAATAACATTCCTCAACTTCAGCATTTAAGTTTTTTCTTTTTGTTTTCATCATGTTTTTTTTCTTTGCTGAGTTATTGGTTTTATTTTCATGAGAATTTGTCTTCGCTTTCATCACATCTCTTCTGTTTCTTCTAACTATGATGACCTTGGTGTGTTTGCTTGTTTAACAGCCTGGCCTGGATGCCATTTACCTTGTCACTGATGTAAACTTTGTCACTGATGTAAACTTGGTCATTTGTTTTCAGTTTGGGTAGCTCTTTTGCTCTTTTGTCATAATAGTATTTTTGCATCTTCTGTTTTGTTTTTTTCTTTAGCTCTTTCCTGACTTTCTTTGTTTTGTGGGTTGGTTGTGATACTGAGTCTTGTTGTCAGCTTTCTGTTCATCAGGAGTTCTGCTGGTGATATAAGTGTGCCACTTATTGGAGTAGACCTGTAGTTTAGTACTGCCAAACAAGTGTCTTGTCCACTGTCTCTTGCTTTATGTAGTAGCCTTTTTAGAGTTTGCACCATCCTCTCTGCAAATCCATTTGACTGAGGATGCTTTGGGCTTGAAGTAATGTGTCTGAATTCCCATTCTTTGCCAATTTTGCAAATTCTTCACTGACATACTGTGATCCATTATCAGATACACTTCTTCAGGTATGCCATGTCTGCTGAAAATGGATTTCATGTGTCTGACAATAGTTTTGCTTTTAGTCTCTGGTAGCAATGCATATTCAATAGACTTTGAATTGTAGTGTGCTACAAGTAAATAGTCATGTTTTTCCCAGGTGAACAAATCTGCTCCTACTTTTTGCCATGGTTGGTCTGGTATTTCATGACTGAGCAGTGGTTCTTTCTTTTGTTTCTGTGCTTTGTGCAGGCTGTACACATTTCTTCTGTGTTTTCTATCTGAGAATTCTTGCCTGGCCAAAACAGGATTCTTCTTGCTCTGTTTTTGCATTTGTCCACGCCTAGATGACCCTCATGAGTTCTTTCAAGCATTTCTGATCTCACTGATTTTGGAATCAAGATCTTGTCTGCTTTGAATATAATGCCATCTATAACACTCAACTCTTCATTATATTGAAAGAAGTGTCTGATGTCGTTGTGAACTTTGTTTTTGTTTGCTGGCCATCCTTTTTGGATTTGTTCTTTGAGCAAGATCAGTTCACTATCCTGATCTGTCGCATGTCTCATTTTTTCCAATTTGTAGTCTGCTACTGGAAGGTTGTCAGTGAGTTTATTGACATGAATTATGACAATTTCTTCTTCAGAATTTTCATTTTGAGACTCGTCTGTTGTTGCTCTTGACAGTGTGTCAGCAACATAAATTTCTTTGCCCGGTTTATACTCAATTTTCTGATCATATCGCTGTAAACGCAACTTGAGTCTTTGTATCCTTGGTGGACACTTGCTCAATGGCTTCTTCCAGATATTTTATATTGGTTTGTGATCTGTCTCTACATCATATTTTCATTCTGCAGCAATGCACATCCTAATCCGAGGATGAATTAGCTGTGATTTTGACCGGTTTGTTTGGATTGTAATGAGCCAGAATGGGAGCTTTTGTTAAGTGGTTTTGGTTTTCTGGAATGCTTGCTCATGTTCATGAATGCATTGCCAGTCTACTTTCTTTTGCAGTAATGTGCGCAATGGTGCAGTTAGTTCTGCCATCTTGGGAAAACATTTTCCCAGATAATTCACCATGCCTACAGATCTTTTTTGCATTTTGGTGATGGCATGTTTGTGATTGCCTCAATCTTTTGTGTGTGGTTTGATAACATCTTTGTTTATGATATGACCAATATATTTGATCTTTCTGTGAGAATTCACATTCCTTTTACTTCAAAGTGAGATTGCTCTCTTTTGCTCTTGTTAATGCAGCTGTCAGTGCATCATCACGTTCTTTTTGACTGGTCCCAAAATGAGAATATCATCAATCCAGTTGTCGACACGTGGAATGTCACTGAACAGCTGTTTGATTGCTTTGTGGGACACCTCACTAGAACTGGCTAGACCCATTGGTAAACGTTTGAAAATGAATCTGCCAAATGGAGTCTGCCATACAGCATGATTTTGCACTTTCTTCATCAAGCCGAATTTGCCAGAATCTACTTGGAGCATCTAATTTTGTATAAAAAAAAAAAAATCAAAAAAAAATCAGCGCCATCAAGTTGTGCCGTGACCTCAACAGTTGGCATTGCAAAATGCGCTCTCTTGATAGCTCTGTTGAGGTCTTTGCGATCCATGCAAATTCTCAAGCTTTTATCAGGTTTTTCAACAACTACCATGCTGCTCACCCAACTCCTAATTTTTCAATTCTGTCCAGTTCTTTAATTTTACCTTTGAGAGCAAAGGGGACATTCCTTGGTGGCTGTATGACAGGTTTGACAGTTTGGTCAATTTCATTGTGATGAGGTTTACAAAGACAGCCCAAATCTTGAAAAACTTATAGAAAATCTTCGTGTACTTTTTCTGCGTCAACACTCAACATTTTTATGATGTTGAGCTTTTTGGTCGATTCAAGACCTATTATTGCTGACTGGTCTGTGTCAACAACAAAGAAGTTTAGTTTTTCACCCATCACAGACATAATACATGTACCCATTGTTTGAAGTTTGTCACCGGTGTAGCTTGTCAGTCTAGTTTTGGTCTTTGTCAGTGTAGGCTTTTTATCCAGTTGCTTGTAAGCGCTCAGTGGGAGTATGTTTGCCCGTGCCCCTGTGTCTATCTTAAATTTTACACTCAAATTTTGGACATCAGCTGTTACAAATTCTTTTCCCTCCATTTTTGCACTTGGCTTTTGGACTGTGCCAATATCTAGACCATCTTCTGAATCTGTGTCAGTTTCTGCTGACTTTCCATCTGTCATGCTGTATACTTTTTTCTTTTTGTTTTTACAGCACTTCTTGAAATAGTTGTACTTGGAACAATTTGAACTCTCTTTTTTTCCAAATGCGGGACATTTTCCGTTACTGTGTGTGTATGCACATCCAGTACATTTGAAATGTTTTTCTTCATTTTCTTTTTTAATTTTTCTGTTTGTTCTTTTGTGACTTAATTTTGTGAATTTTTTCATCTGATGCTGTCATGCTTTGTACTTGAGATGTAGAACTTTCATGTGCTCTACAGATTTCAACCATTTTTCCAAAGTTAATAATCCTTTAACTTCAAGTAATTTTTGTCTTACATCATCATTCACACCAATAGTTCTGTCATGGATCATTCTGTTTTCTAAGTCACCAAAGTTGCACGTTTTTGCGTTTTCTCAGCTCAGCGATGTAATGTTCAATGCTTTCTGAATTGCCTTGTGTTCTTTTATTGAAAATGTAGGCGTCATACACGTCATTCGTGTCACCAACAAAGAAATGTTCAAATTTTTGCATAACAATGTCGTGACAGTTTTCTTCAACAGTGAACGAAAATTCGTCAATCAGCTTCCCCAATGCATGCTAAAAACACCGCGCATCTGCGCATCTGCACTCAGATGTCTCTTGATGGTGTCGAGTTGTGACCTTGTAGTTTTTCAACGTACGCTTAAATCTTTTCCATTGCTTGTCCAGGGAACGATCATGCGTAATTGTTAGCTTATTTGGTGTGAAAATATTACAGGACACTCTTCTTGTTGGTCTTGCTGCTTCTTGATTGATGCGAGTTGGCGCATCTCCTTCATCGTTGGTGGACATCGCTGCGACATTCTTCCACATTTCAGTTACTTTAGTTGGTACCTGTCGTATCATTGATCAAAACTTCGGCCTGTTTCATAAAAAAAAAACCATGGTCCTATTTGCTTTTTTAAAGCTGCATTTGACACTCTCCAGTCCCTTTTCTGATGCCATGTGTTGTTTTGTCCTTTTCATACGGTTCTCAACAGTCAGGGAGCCAATCGTAGATTCAACTTATTTACTTTCAGTTAAGATGACATGTTGGAGAGAGTACTTGACGACCCCTTGGTAGCAACCAATCACAAATCAATACTATAATTACCAATCACAAATCAACTACTCTAAACAGACATAATTTGTTACATACAGAATCTATAATTAACATGCATATTTGATTTGCATACGTATATACACTGGACTTCGGTTTTATTGTCTCATCTGAAGAACATGCGTTATCTCTGGGGGAAAAATCTCCCTGAACAGAATAACTCAATGGCAGATCGAACTCGGTTCCATACAATTACGAGTCTGACGCTCAGCCGATTGAGGTATCTGTACCCCTTAAGGAAGAAAGAGGAGCTAGGGAACAAGACTGCAGCCCAGGGGAAAAGGAAAGAGCACTGAGGAATTGCTGCTCAGGAAATGAGTTGGTGCATGTAACTGGTACTGCTGTCTGCAATAGAACACAGCCCGAGTCTGTAGACAAGGCTGCAAACTATGGACAGTATTAGCATAAAGAGAAGTCCAGTATCAAAGTTGACCCAAACCCCCCCCAGAAAAAACAAAACAAACAAAATCAGGATACTTTTTCTCCAGGGTGTGTTTAAATGATAAAAAGGGTCTTTTATCTATCAAAGGCAACGTTTAAAGTTGTTTTCTGGTCGTTTTCTGACTTCAAGTACTGCCTTCTGGTTTTCAGACTTCTGATTTTTTTTCTGTATCTCTCTCTCTCTCTCTCTCTCTCTCTCTGATTGTATTTTTTTCTGATCGTTTTCTGTTTTCTCATTTGGGTTTTGGGTTTCTTTGCTTACTTTTGTTTTATTATTTTCTGACTTTCGGGTTGTATTCTAAGTTTTTTTTAATTGTTTCCTGATTTTATTCTGATTACTTCCGAACTGTTTTCTGGCTGTTTTCTGATTGTTTAACTACTTCCAGGTTGTTGTTTTTTGACCGGGATTTGTTTTGTTTTCTGATTGTTTCTGGTTGTTTTCTAAAAATGGAGCACTGAAAAGAAATAACTCGTTTTGCAGACTGAAACCAAACAATGCCAAGGCCCATCCATGATCTTGTTATAAACAAATATATAGTTTATCGCAGAATTTCAAGATTTATGGAGGATTACAAACTGAACAAGAGGACAAGTGCAACACGAATTGATTCGCCCATAAACTATTTCAAAAAAGAAAAATTCAATGAAAAAGGCAGCATCAGAAATGGTACGATTTGTGTAAGCCTCCCAAACCTGTTAACTCGTTCCTGAAGATATTCCGAGGAATAACATGTAAATCTTAAACTAAATCCAAGGAATTAAAGTATTGATCTAAGCTAAATCCAAGGAACAAAATTTTGATTTTAGTTAAATACAAGGAATGAAATGCTGATCTAAATTAGTTTGAGACTAATATTTGTTTTAATTTCTCATCCATCCTTTATTGTGTACTGTTTGCAGGAGGTGTGTGCATCTTGTCAATGTGTGTGTGTTCACTGTTGTGTGCGTACACGGTTCCTCACGCATGTGTTTTTATTTTATCAGTAGATTTTTAGTGATGTAAAGCGCAGTGAGTCCTGCTTCGTGGGAGAACAGCGCTATATAAAATGATTTATTATTATTATTATTAAACCCAAGGAATAAAATACCAATCTAAGTTAAATTCAAGGAACAAAATGTTGATCTGCGGGGTCAAATCCAAGGAATGAAGTGTTGATTTTAGTTAAATACAAGGAATGAAATGCTGATCTAAATTAAACCCAAGGAATAAAATACCTATCTTAAGTTAAATCCAAGGAATAAAATGTCAATATAAGTTATCCCGCAATGAACAAGACAATTCACTTGCGTTTCTCCTGACTTCTGACAGTTGTCCTGACTTCTCCCTTCTCCGCATCTCATCAAGTGTGGTCCAAGGCTGGTGAAAACTATTGCACGGGAAGATGACCTCTTTGTATGCCTGAAATGACTTACAGAAGTCGGGGTTTTATTCTTTGAAGATGGACCAGACCGAAAACCGGACTGTCATCTGAGAGCAAAACATGGTAGTCGGTACTTCTCTGAGGTAGGAAACTGTAGATACAAATACCTCATTTTTCCGTTTTTGCAGATCCAGATCTTGTAGGTTTTATGTCATCAGTAGCGGAGCGAATAACTGGCCGACAGCAGAGCATGGCCACGAGATGAGCTCTGAAACGGGAAGACATGGTGACGTAGACGAAGAAGTTGATGGAGGAATTGGCCATGGCCAGTATCATGTACATGAGATGAGATGCCAGGAAGATGTTGGCATAGCGACGGTTGAGACGGAAATCGGGCACCAGGGAGTGCGTGAGCCCCAGCGCCACGTTAGGTGCTGCCGTCACGATGTAGATACAGGACACCACCACCAGCATCTTGACCAGCTTCACCTGCCGACATCACACATATTGTTACATGTGAACCAAATAACAGGCTCTAATATGTAGAGGAAGTAGGCTAGTTTTTGGGGAAATTGCAGTTTTTAGTTTAACAACACACACACACCCACGGATAGACAACCAAATCAAGATGTTAATACGTAGACTCGTTTTTGTAACAAGTGAGTCAATACTGTAACTACGATGTGGTCTGTTTTGATATAAATGAAAAACGAGGCAATGATTTAGGCAGTAAAGAAGAAACAAGAACAAGAACTTATCTCAGTGATCCTTACGATACCCATTCGTCTAGCATTCAGTTAAATTATTTTTTTAAAAACTCAACCACATTGGAACATGTGGGGAACTTTCTCAAAGGTTCAGGACTAGTGAACAGTGCTGTTTTTACTGCTGTTAAGCAACCAGGGCCTACCTGCTGACGCGTGGCGGATCCTTCACTGGAAGAGGACAGCTGTCGCCATCGTAGCCTCAGGTTGAGCTCCAGCACAGTGACGATGGTGCTGATGACGACGGTGATGAACGTGATTAAAGGGACCACCACCATCAACAAAGTGTCCTCTACTACTGAGTACAACAGCTTGTTACGGACATAGAATTCGCTGGAGGTCAGAAATAGAATGGTTTTACCAGTCTCTGGGTCTCTACGGGAACCAATCTCCAGGTGCAGTGGATACACGACAGCAGCCAGCTGGATGAGGCCCACAATGCCACCAATGAGGGCAGCCATAGTCCGTGTTCTGAGCAGCGAGGCGGCCTTGAGGGGCAGCACCACACACACACACCGCTCCAGGGCGATGAGAGCCGTCAGACAGCCGGAAGAATACAGGAATCCATGGTAGATCCCTGTGAAGTGCTTGCGGGTAAAGTAGTTCCACCACTGTTCGGCCTCAGGATAAAAGTAACCCACCACACAGTAAGAAGTAACGAGGTAGAAAAAGGTGACAAACAGAAAGTCGACGAGTGCCAGACAGAACAGACACAAGTTCATACGCTCTTGCAGACCCTGTCGATAGAACACCACACAGTTGATGAAGTTACTGGGAACCCCTACCAAAATCAGACCCAAGCTGACGTAGCAGAACATGACCTTGGCAAAATTCTGGTAGGTCTGCAGTGAGATGACGTTATAGGGATTATTCCATGGCAAGAAAACATCAGTGGGTGACGTTGATGCTGACATGACCTCAGATTCAGACTGGTTGGAAGGGAATGAGGAATGATTTATGATGTGTGGCGAGGCGGTCTGTTGGTCACTGCTGTCTCCTGGAGACTCGTTGCTGAGGATTGGGGATCTAGACAAGCTGAGGAAAGAACTTACTTCGTCCGTTGATCCCATTGCCATGGCTTCTTTCACTAACTTGTGTCACTGATAAATGTGCCTAATTCTGGAATTGTGTTCATCAGCTACTGCTAGGATTTAAGGAAGATGAACTACTGAAAGCTGATCTGTAGTTGGTGGCTTAAAACCTTTGCAAACTGAAAATAAAATGTATGCTATTGAGATTTCACTTTTGATTGCACTCATTTCTCAAGCGCCCATGAGTTAAAAGTAACACAGAGAGACAGAGATGGTGACAGAGAGAGACAGAGATGCAGAAAGAAAGCACGATTTGATTTTGGAAATGTGCAACAACTCTTGCTTCCTGTTAAACTATCTAAAATAAGAACAATAACACACACACACACACACTGAATAAGCAAACAAACCATGCACCACCACCAACAAAAACAAAGACTGCCTTTATTTGTCGTGATGTTATCTCCTCTCAGTCGCACAGCATAAATCAATTGATGTTTTCAACAGTAAACACTTTATCAGTAAGTTGATGCTGCAATGGCTGCCTATGTACAAGAAGAACAGTTTACATTCTGAACCAGTTTTGTATTTGCTTCAAATTCAGCCTGCCTATGTACAAGAACATTTTACATTTTGAACCAGTTTGGTATTTGCTTCAAATTCAGGATTTTTGTGTTTTTGTGTTTGTTTTTTTTACAGAACTTTATTGACTGGTCAACCGCCTTTGACCTGTAGTTGGTGACGTAAGTTTGAGGTTCCTCTCTCCTGTCATACTCTCTTTTTCTCTCAAGTTTTTTCTCTCTTATTTCTGGCTCCATTGTCCATCCGCCTCC
>JAVDPJ010247379.1:0-11530 GCA_034780015.1 Urosalpinx cinerea
CTCTCTCTCTCTCTTTCTCTCTCTCTTTTAGCAGTGTAGCTTTAAATGAGGCTTTTGTGCTAATCTGCAATAATCTTTTTCGGGAAATGAAAACAAACACCCCGTTTAATTGTTGACACACATTAATTTGCTTCAGCTTCCGAGTTTAACTGATAATTTCCTGTTTCCTAATCAACCCGCAATCTTGAAATGCACAAAATAGGCCAAAGATCAACCGTTTCTTTCCTATTTCCTTATCAACCAAAACATCGTAAAACGCAGATTATATATATAGAAAAGAAGATTAAAGAAGAAAAAAAGAGCAAAAGCACCCCCGACGAAAACTAATGTCAAACTTTTCCTTTCTCCCTTTGGTGAAATAAGTGTGGGGATTTTTACAATCTCCCAAGGTCGACTTTTTTTTTTTTTTTTGCTGCCTCATCCTTTGCGACTCGCCAGCACTGCTGTTCCCACGCCGCTCATCTCGACTCCACCATCACTGCCACACACAGGCCCGTTGCGTCACAACTTCAGAGCCAGAAGTCCACAGGGAGCTACCAATGTCAGGCCGCCGCAGGGCCACCTGCCAGGCCCTGCACTTCTGCTGGGTCACTTTGGCGGTGTTCAGTGGTGCCTTTCTATAGGACTCTACGAAAGAATTCTTTAAAAGTGCTAAATTAAAATGCAACAATTAGCTCTAACAAAAAATTCTTGCAAGCACTAAATCAAAAATGCATAATTAGCTCAATGAATATTTTGTAAGCATACCCAGTAACAAGTACAAAAAAAAACAAAAAAACCTGGCAAAGATGTAGAATGAAGTCTCTTTCATACATTTTTGTTATTCACAGAGGTAAGCAAAGCCTGCCTAAGAAAAACTGTCGACTTATTTTATCTATAAACATGAGCACCTGGTGGTATTAACAAATGATAATGTAGTTGTTTTGCAGTCTCTGAAGTTGTAAAGAAAGAAATAATAAGTAAAAATAAAAAATAAAAAATAATAATAATAATAATACACAGCGAATTTCTGATCAAATTCACACAACATAGCTTAAGAAAAATTTATAAACGAACAAACAACACTGCCTTGAGTAATCACACATTTTTTTTCTCAGTTTCACAACCCAGAACAGGCCTCATCAATAAGTCAAATGTCTGTCAAGGTTTGAACCCTGTACACCTGAGAGACAGGAATGAACTGATTTTCCGCTTCACTGTGATGTCAAGTGCACCGTCACATGTCATTTATCTGACTGTCACACGTCATTTATCTGACTGTCACACGTCATTTATCTGACTGTCACACGTCATTTATCTGATTGTCACATGTCATTTATCTGATTGTCACACGTCATTTATCTGACTGTCACATGTCATTTATCTGATTGTCACATGTCATTTATTGTACTGTACTATATTGTACTGTAGCGTATTGTACTGTACTGTATTGTACTATATTGTACTGCACTGTACTGGTATTGTATTGTATTGTACTGGTATTGTATTGTATTGTATTGTACTGTACTGCACTGTACTGTATTGTATTGTATTGTACTATACTGTACTGTACTGCACTGTACTGTACCGTAGTGTAGTGTATTGTACTATACTGTACTGTACTGTACTGTATTGTACTGTACTGTATTGTACTGTACTGTACTGTATTGTACTGTACTGTACTGTATTGTACTGTACTGTACTGTATTGTACTATACTGTACTGTACTGTACTGTACTGTACCGTAGTGTAGTGTATTGTATTACAACTTCTTATCACAACAGGTTTCTTCGTGTGAAAATTCAGGCTGCTCTCTCTGCGAAGAATGAGTCACCACAGTGCAGTGCCACCCACTTTTTTCCCCCTTTCTGCATTGTGGATTTGGGGAGAACAGAAGTCACCTGTATTGTTAACTGTTTGAAAAATGTGTCATTTGGCCTCATCTTTTTTCCAACAGAAACCACATTAGAGTTTGATTTTCACTGTACATGGGAAACTAGCCACAGAGCCAAGCATCCAAACCTGAGTATTCAACGAGTAGTATTAATTAAATTATTCAATTTAAGGGTCATTAATTAAGGTAGCACCATTTTTTTCTTTAATCTCCCTAAAGTCATTTGATAACAGAGCAGCACAGGTCCACTCCATGCAATTTGTTAGTTTGAGATAGTGCAGTGTTCTTGAGTCTTGGCATAACAGAGATGGAATCAGCAGGCCGCAATGCAAAGTCTTCAGCTATGTCAGCCTACAAAACGAAGGATATATAGTATGATATAGTATGGTGTGGTATGGTATGGTATGGCGTGGCATGGTGTGGTGTGGCGTGGTGTGGTGTGGCGTGGCATGGTGTGGCATGGTGTGGCATGGTATGGTATGGGGGTATGGGGGTATGGTAAGGCATGGCATGGCATTGTACGGTACAATATGGTACAGATTAGTATATATACTTTATTGTCAGATTTTCTCCGCATGAAATTTAGTCTGCTCTCCCCAGGGAGAGGGCATCGCCATAGTACGGCGCCACACATTTTTTTTCTTTTCATGTCTACATTTTCAAACCCAAAAGTATTTACTTCAAGTCTCACCAGAGAGGTTAGTTTACTGACACAACATGAAAAGAAGTGTGCACAACGAGGGTCTGCACAGGGAGGGTGCCTTAAAAAGAAAGGTCTTTAGAGAGGAGTTCCACTGTACACTAACATGAGGATTGCATTTAGAGCTTGGAATGAACTTAGACGTGCTGTACTTATCATTTTTCTCTGTTTGTTTAAATCCAAAACAAAACAAAACCAAAAAATTGTCTGAAATTCTGGGAGTTAGCAAACTGTCACAACTTAATCACCTGCAATATTAGTCTGGAACGTGAACCGTTAGCAATGATCTTGGTTTGTCAACATCCAAACAATGTTTCCAGTACAACGGCATACACAAATTACAATAGGCAAATCCTTAAACCACTCACTTTGATGCGATAATGTTCACAATCTGAGGAGAAAAAAGGTGAAATTTTGGAAAAAATAATTCCCTTATGGGAAATAACCCAGGCACTAAAGCTGGGCTTGAGGGAATGATCTCCCTTGATACAGAAATTGTCAACTGGTACAGCCTGTGGGGTTCCACATTGTTGTAATGGAAATGATCTTAATAGAAAGATGATAGTGAGTCAAAAGCGGAGAATACTGGAATATTGGGTGGAAGTTCAGGGCGAGTTCCTTTTCTTACGGCTCTCCTGAGCCCCAGGTGTGTTGACGCCAAATACCAGACCGCTCACAGAACGGTGTTCGTCTGACATGTTTAGAATTTGTCTAGACACATAGTGTATATGGAACCTTCCGAACACTGTGACACCTCCTTGGGCCAAACAAAGAACTAGACACACAGAATAGCACGCTGGAAAATCAAATGGAATGGTGACGACATAACATACATCATGTTCACAATTCATCACGCTCGACATAATAACTGGTTATGTAGGACCAATGACATTCCACAAGAGGGTTCAGAGTTCATTCATTCATCCATGGAGTTTTCAGTCTTGCCGACCATGAGGCGCCATATGAGTTCAGAGTTTGTATGCAAATGAGACGATCATGTAGTTATGGAAACATACCCACCGTTTCGGCCATGTCTTCAGAAAGATCATGTGACATCAAGTTGAAAATTTGGTAAATTTCTCAATTTGAGTTAATAAAAATGGTGTTTGACTTTTGACTTTGTATACCAACAAGTGGCTGACACAGACAAGTTTCACCATACGCATAACATCAGCTTGGAATCTCCCAACAGAATCACTGATAGTGAGATACCCTTATGGCCATGACATCACCACGGTCATGTGACATCAGAGGGTTCAGAGTTCATACGCAAATGACGGTCGCACAGTTACCAACAAACGGTCATCATTTTGGCTGCAGGTCATCACGGTGATGTGTGACGTAACTTGTAACCTTCACAACTGCACTGTCTACACGCTCCTTCTCATACGCAGGATGTCAACTCCTGCAAGCGCCCCCCAGTCTAAGTCCATCAATTCACAATGAACCTACCTAACCTAAGAGGTGGGTTTTTGTGTGTATGACCATTATTTTCTCTATCCCACCATAAAGGCAGCCATCACGGAACTTCAAAGAGAATTTGGAAAAAAAAGGCAGGTGAATGGACATTGAGGGCAAAAATAAGAAAGACAGAGAGAAAAAGAGAGCTTGACAGGAAAGGGGAACCTCTAACTACCTAACAGCTAGCTCGATAGCTCCTGTGGTTCTAGAAACAGGAGGGGCCTTTAATTTGAGTCCACAGTATACATACCCCACTGCAGGGTATCTACACACTATCTAAACTGTTCTTATGTGCAACTGAAATAATGTGGTGATGCCGTGTAGATGCAACAGACAGGCAAGTGCATAATATACATGAACATAATACTTCAGGGGTATTCAGGTATTATGTTCAATATTCAAATATGGTCATGTATATATGTCACTTATGCCATACAGCAAAAGGTAGATTACGTCATGTGGATATTCAGACATACTGAACATTCAAATGTGATGATGTATGATTTATATATGTATAATGTGGTTCAAGCGATAGAGTGGCATTACATATTACACAGTGTGGAGAAAGGGGAAAGGCAGGAGATACAACATGAGACAGCACCACAAAACAACACACTGACAACATGCATTTTGAACGAACCAACTGCATGAGCTTTACGTAGGCATCAAAGAACAGGAAGTCTTGTCAGGTCTACAAAGGCCTCACTCTACAGTTAGCGCAGGAGGTAAAAAAATATCTTGTATAGAGTGTGAGAGGGAAAACTCTGTGCTTACTTTAAAACATTTTTAAGTGAGGAAAAGATGTACTGCATGGTTGTTTTTGAGGCTAAGGAAATAGAATAATACCAGAAGAGCGTGAGAAAGCTGTAAATTATCCTAATCCGTGGACTGTGTGTGTTCCTACGCTGATGACCCCGGGCATGCATATCTTGGTTAAGAGGCTTTAGTAGACGTCACACGTGCTAAATATTACAGATCTATAGAGAAAACACGTGCTGTGTTTGCTTGCAAATAAAAAAAAACTTTGAATCCTGACTTTTTTCAAATTCTCCTGAATTTTGAGTTAAGAACTGGTCTTTCACAAAAAGTGTTTTTTATTATTGCTGCATGATGCGCTAGTAAGAGCAGAACAAACGCGTGAGTGTAATAGGGAATATATAGTGAAACTCCCCGAAAAGCTAACCGTAGAGTGAGGCCTTTAGTACCACTGAGCGGAGCGTGTTAGTGCCCTCAAGATGATTTACTTTGTCATTTTCTTCTCCTCGCTCTGTCGCCACGAGCCTCCAGGGAGCTGAGGGGTCCGAAATAAGGCATGGTCGTGTTGAGGTTTGGGGCACAAAGCAGGGGATTCGCGGTCCCCTGATTGGTCAGCCGGGTTGACGACCGCCGCCGCTAAGCGCTAGGAGCCAGCGACAGCACGCGCAGTATTGCACGTGCCACTCGAGTTGTGAAGTGTCAGCTGGTTATCACACAGCGTGCGCGTGTGTGTGGACTGTGAGAGCGACACCTGTCTTCCTGTTACTGCTACAACTGGCTGCATTCCTGTCCACGTTGAGATAGGGCAAAGTATAGTTTGTGGAAACAAAGGTTGAACTTTTTGAAGTTTTGTCTGAAATTGAAAAACTGAAAAAAACCTTGAAGTTTTCTCTATAGATCTGTAATATTTAGCAGAACCGATATTTTGTCTTTTGTTGAATAAAAAAGAAAAGAAAAAAGTTTAAACCAACTATTTTATGATATTGCTCATACTTGAATCGTGGATTAGGGATTTGGTAGATGAAGCAGATGATTGGAGCTGATTAGTGACTGGCAGTTTGCTGATTGAGTATATACCGTGAGTGACATTGCCACCTGGGGACTTGAAGCTGCAGGCGTGCGTTTGGGTAAGTTAACTGATCTGTCTGTCTGTCTGTCTGTCTCTGTCTGTCTCTCTCACTCTCTCTGTCTGTCTGTCTCTCTGTCTCTGTCTCTCTGTCTCTCTCTCTCTCTCTCTCTCTCAATTTCACGAAGTGGGAATTCAAACTAGTTTTTACCAATGAACCAGTACTAATCCTTTTTGGAAATGCAGTCATTTGTTGTTTTGGTATATCGATAATTAAGTTAAAGATGTTTAAAAGTTTCTGTCATATTTCCTTTCTGCAGTAGTCTATACTAGGTTTGTTCAGTCTTTTTAATCCGGTTCATTACAAAGAGTATGCACACCACTGGTGGTTTTATCAGTGAATTATTTTTGTTCGTCTTCCATACAGACTGTAGATATTTATGTTGTTTACAGCCAGCCTACCGTGGAGGTCAAGTATATCAGGTCTTTTATACTCTCGTAAACTGGGAGACCATAGTGCATTAGCATATTAAAGAACTAGTTTTGTACGACTCCCACTATAGAGCGATTTCGTTATATCTTGCGTTTTGAACTGAATATAATCATTGAGTACTTCTCTTTGCATTTTTCAGGCAGTGAACTGTATATTCGAAAAAAAAGAGAATATCGAACTGCATTCCCATATTGTAAACCTACCGTAGTCATTATATTAGATTATAATATAGTCTTATGTAGAAAAACCCCCAACAACAACAACCCTGCTTTACCAAAAAGTGTCCAGTTATCTAACTTTCTATTCAGCGCACAGTGAATTAAATGGAAGCGACTAAACACAATTCGTGCCTCGATCTGCCAAGCAGCAGTATTGATCTGAGATTTGTTTTATTTGGATTAGATTGGGCAGAATAATCAAATGCTAGTGGAGTCAGATAACTGTATTTGACCCCCTAGGCAATGATCAACTGTGGCCAAAATAATCAAATGCTAGGCTAGTGCAGTCAAATAGCTCACTGTGTTTGACCCCCTAGGCTATGATCAACTGTGGTTTCTGTTGGATTAAAGTGGATTGGGTTTCATGACAGTCGTGGCAGATTTCTCGGTGTGAAATTCCAGCTACTCTTCTGGGCAGAGCCCGTTGCGGTAGGACAGCGCTACTCATTTCCTCCCTTTTTCTGTCTCGGTGTGTGTATTAATCTTGCGAATATGAGTGGGTTTTCTACAGAATTTTGCCATACATATTTTCCTACTGGTTCGATACTCCTAACAGTTGCCTGCCATATCACTTGGTGAGTGCGGACTTAAAAACCCTACACGACGATGAAGATGACGATGACGATTTTTTTTCTCTCCAGGAACAGCTCTTTTGTTGCCGTGGTTTACTTTACTTGCATTAAACGGGACCTCTGTTTATCGCCTCACCCGAAAGACTAGCATGACGGAATTCTATTGATCTTGTAGATGATGGAGCTTAGGTTCCAGACGGGATTCAAATCCTTATCTTTCGATTCTAGTCTAGTGCTCTACCGCTAGGCTACCAATTACCCTTTACCAGAAATGTCAGCAACGGTCAAAGCAATATTTATTATAAAAAAAAATCGTTTAGAAAAAAATGGTGGCACAGTTATATTGTTTACGATGAAAACTACCTCATTTTTTTAAATATTTTTTATGTACTGTGAATCTTGGAATAAGTGTCAAATGTATAATTTTGACTGATGAATAGTAATTTTAAAATACAGTTTCTATATGTTGAAAATGTATGTATAAATTGTACAAATAGAATACAAATCTTTACACAATATTGATTACCCATAGGAGTGGCGAGAGCTGCTCAATCAAGTGAAAGGATTTCATTTGTCGTCCCTCTTGCTGTCTCCTGACTGGTGGCTATCTTATGTCACGTGGGCAAACTTCCCCTAGGGAAAGAGAAGGGATTTTTCTGACGATTTCTTGATGCTTTTTTTGTTTTGTTTTCTTTTGTTTTTGGGGTGTTTATTGATTTCTGTGCGCTTTTGCTCCTATCTAGAATTGATAAATCAGTGGGAAAATCTGTCGCTTTTAGCGCTGCTCTGGGGATTTTAGGGGATTTGATTCATTAAACTGAAATGTTTGAGAACAAGAACATCGCCTCTTATCAGCAACAGTAAGTTTAAGTTTATACTCTGCTTTATTCTGCTTCGTTTGTCAAGGAGCAGGGACGGATCGAACGTGTAAATAGCTGATGGCTTGATTGTTCTTCTGTGATAAAGTAGGCTGAAGATCTCTGGAGATACAATTCTTCTTGTCATCTTGGGAATACTGGTTTAGCTCTCGATTGAACAGGTTTGAGGGTATAATGTTTGTGAAATCTTTCTATTATAATGAAGATGCTGATATAATTGTTAAGTTTTTTATGTGTTGGTAACTCAGAAATAACCTTTCCGGCAATGCTTTACTGGGCTAGAATCAGTATGAATCACACACTGTCCGAAATGTGCAAAGAGGCCGATCACACGTAAAAATGCTACCAGGCTATCAAGCTGTGTGCGGGGTAGACATATCCCTCTGCCTGTGACCAGGAAGACCAGAAGCAATTGATTCTGAAACCATTACTTATTAGTCCCCTCATCAGATTAAGTCACTCAAAATACCTATTGCTATAGATCAGAACCATTCATGATAGCGATGTCTACAGGGAGAATCGGCCAAACGCCTCTAAGTCATGCATCTCGATTAGAGGGCAATCATACAAGTCAGATTGTCGGGCAGAGGGATGTGCCTGTCTCGGACACAAGCTTGCCGGCCCAGAAGCTTGAGACGTGTTATTGACCTTTTACAGCGCGCACAAAACTGGAGCCGTATATAATTCTTCTTCCTCCATCTGTCCCATGATCATGTCTAATTCACTTCTTTAGTGGGTTTTGTTGTTGTTGTTTTTTTGTTTTAAATTCATCTACGTTTTGATACAGGTTTATGTTTTTCTGTTTGTAAACCGCAGCCATTAGAGGGCGTGCAGATGTAGCCACTATTACTGTGATGTACTAGTGTCTGAGACACCCTCACTGTGCACACGAGGCAGGTCAGTACATTCAGGTATACTTTGACCCCGTCTCTTTCACCCTAATTCGACTTTGTAACATGCGTGCGCAGTATACAGCGACATTTAAAAAAACACAAGTAGTCGAACGTTTGCAGTGAGGTAAAAACAAAGCAAACAGATAGACAAGCAAACAAACAAGGAAACAAACTTTTTTGTGAGATATTTTGAGTTTTCAACATGACAGACACAACGAAAAAGCTTGTTTACTAAGTGTAAGAAAATAATTGTGACGAGACAAAACTAGGTCATTCATGCGCTCATTTAATTGATGCCCAAGAAAAGATAACCCAAATAGACCATAGGTTCTAATTTGTCAGAGTTGACGCCGTCAACTTCCGTCAGCATCGATCTAGCCTGTGGGCATGCGCAGTGGGCTGTGTCCATCCCGGACACATGGTTGACGCCCCAAGATGTAGACTCGTGTTAAGGCGCCTTTAGCACCGCCGTGTTTGGGACTGACAAACGGAGAGTCAAAGTCAAATTCAAACAATGCTTTATTGTGAGACATTTACAAAGGAACTGACAAATTTACAGAGGAACTGGCAATAGATGAATGAACGCCAGTTAACGTGGTTGTTACTGGCAGACACTGCACCAATGACAGTGCGGAAACTGAAGCACTCATGCAGGCCGCCTCCATTATTCAGGCATCAGAAGATCCATGTGAACAGGTGGTCTTCCTCTCGAATGCTCTATCTGATCTCCAAGCCCTGGAGAAGGACAAGCTGCCCTATCTGACTGAGGTCAGAAGAACCAAAACAGTTCTCCAATGGATTCCTACCCATTGTACCAATTGTTTAAAGTTTTTATGTAAGTGTATATATTATCGCTTAGGCCTAGCCCTTGCAGGATAGGCGCTAGACAAAACTTCATGATTATTATGTTCTACATAGAAAGTTTGTTCAAAGCGTACTGCTGCCATTAGCACTATCCGACAGTCCCTGTCTGTGGAACACGTTATCAGCCGCTAGATTCACTGATCTGTTCAGAATATTATCTTCCAGTGAAGTAAAGTGAATGAATGAATGAAGACGTATTGCGTATTTTCCATAAGTCGTGTTCAGTGCGCTTTTTTCAGTAGTGATTGCTGGGTATATTCGTGTTTCGAGCGTAATATCACTCATAGATGCTTGCCAAGTGTTTGAATCGTTTTTTCTCAAAATGCTGCAACATCCTTGTTCCGAAAATCTCATAAAGACAAAAAGCGGTATGAATCAGATTGTTGTTTTTGTTTGTTTTTGTTTTTATTTGTTTGTTGTTGGGTTTTTCTTGCTTGTCTTCCCTAATCCCTAATTAAAGAGTGTGGGTTACCAGAAAAAAGCGTAAAACTATTCCTCTGAATAACTTATTGGTCAGACGGATCGACACAGGAAGTGGTAATATTCCTTCTTATTAGTACCAGCAAAGTAAGACGAAAGAGAGTAATCTTCTTTGAATTCAGCCGTTGTCATGGCAACCGACTCATTAAAGAGCGCATAGTTGTAAGTACTGGAGGGAACTTTTAAGTCTCGTCTCTTAACTGAAAAGACATAAGAAACTTAAGGTATTTTAAAAACCCTAAAAAATCAGTATATTGCCTCATTCAACTGGTAGGGAGAAAAGCTTGGTTGGCTTTGTATCTGTGTTAGAACTGATGATGATGATGACGATAATGATGATGAGGTTGTTTGGCTTTGTATCTGTGTTAGGTTTTATCTTTATAATAGTAATATTATTATTCGTTTCTTTACCTCTGCCCTTTCAAGGCAAAAGAAAGTAGACAAAATGAAAAAAGAAAAAGAAAGGCAAATCAGATAAAATGTCAGAGGCAAAATGGCGAGAAAACGTCAGATGTAAACTGCAGATAACATGCAAGGTGCAAAACTGATAAAATGAGAGATATAAACAGTCGATAATGTGCAGGATGCAGAACAGCGATCAGATGCCAGATGCCACAGGCCGATAAGACACAGGACGCAGTGAGGTGTGCTGTGGTCAGACAGGTGACGTGAGGAAGGTCAGAAAGGTCATCTGATCTGCTCATGCCACTGCGGGCAGGGAGCAAAGCCATGATGGGATTTGATGGTTAATGTGTCCTTTGTTTTGGGTTGGTTGTTTTTTGTTAGTTTTCTTTGTTTTTGCTTTGTTTCATTTTGTTCCGGTTGGCTAGTAGTTCGTTTGTTTTTATTCCTTGACATTTGTTTTGCTTTTCTTGTTGTTTTTGTTCTCATTGTTGCTGTTGTTGCATCACGTTCTCTTATTCCTTTTATTCTAATTATATGAATTCCCTAAAATGATTAGAAATGAAATGCCAATATGCCTCTTTTCCCGTGGGGCAGATAGAGATAGCTCAGCTGGTAGAGCGTCACACTCGTGGTCACGGGTTCAGATCGCTGTTAAGTTCTGTTTAAAATATTTTTTCTCTCTGACTTAGCATTGGTACATACTTTATTCCCCTGCAAGTCCTTCGCATGAGACTATAAACTGAGATCCCGTGTATTCACGTATGCAAAAGATCAAATATGCATGTTAAAGATTCCGTAATTCATGTCAGCGTTTGGTGGATTGCGGAAACACGAAAATATCAAACATGGATCTGAGATTGGACTAATATAT
>JAVDPJ010248490.1:0-10000 GCA_034780015.1 Urosalpinx cinerea
CACTGCCGCGACGTGCTCTCCCCGGGGAGAGCAGCCCAAATTTCGCGCAGAGAAAATCTGTCGTGACAATAATCACAAAATACCCCCCCCAGAAAACAAAAAAAAGTACTTGCAGTACTCTACTTGTAATAACTGCCAGAATGTTTCATTATTTTAAATACTTAGTGAATATACAGTGGCAAAAATACAGTTTCAGACAAAGTTTACAATTATAAGGTAGTCAGGAAACAACTGCTCCTCACTACAAGTTTAAATGAAGCATGATAGTTATTTATAAAATTATACTATAATAAAAAAAAAACAGACAAAAAGGTATAAAAACAACAACCAAAAAGCATCACACATAATACCATGTCTTTCTAACTTCATGCAGTCTGTCTCATATATGTGTGTCAGCCATCAGATGGGCGACAAGCATTATGAATGAATGAATCAATTAAGCAATGTGTGTGCGCGCACACACACACACAGACACACACACACACACACACACACACACACGCATGCATGCATGCATACATGCAATACAATGTCTAATCAGTCTTTCTGATGAAACTGTAAACTGAAATCTCATATGCGAACGCACACTATCTTGCACACACATTAAAAGCCCATCCACTTTTCATAGAAGAGCAGGCCATCCCCAGATGGTGGTTTGGATGACACAAACATACCCAGCATGCATCATACATAGCACAACAGACGCTTCTGCTGGTCACCTTAAACCTCAAGAACAAATAAATTACATTATAATACACAATGCATACAAAAGCACACCATGAAACATATGCTAAAGACACACAAAAATATACATATTTGAGCAAAACAAAACCCAAAAATTACTAGTTACATGAAAACTTAATTTACATTATTTTGTTCATAACTGACTTCAGGATGCATAACTCTGATATGTCTTTTGAGATTTGGAATGCGTGTCAGTCCTCTCCCGCACACAAAACACTTGAACAGCATGTCTCGATTGTGAGTGCGCTGATGGTCGTCTAGAAGAAACTTCAGCCTGAACTGCTTAGAACACACCGTGCACTGAAAAGGTTTGTCACTGGAATGAGTCGATCTATGTGCTTTCAGGTTGCATTTGTATGTGAAGCGCTTGCAGCAAACATCGCATGAAAATTTTGCCTCCTGGTGCTGTTTTTCATGGGCTTTCAGATAGTGGGCTTTGGAGAAATGTTTTCCACACTGGCTGCAGATGAACTGTTTTGTATCCTTTGTTGAATGAAGTGAGCATTTCCCTGAGTGGTCTTCAGTATTTTTGCACATCTCACAGTTTTGATGTTGTACTGTTGTAGTTTTTTGCTTTTTGTAGTCTGTGATGGCATAAGGTCCAGTGAAATGGGCTTCAAACAAGTGTTTGTTGAGCAGTGATTTTGACACATAATTTGAATCACACATTCCGCACCTGTGAACTGTCTCGTCCTTCTTGGAATGTGCAGAAAGCCTGTGACCACATAGAGACGTCATGCGAACAAAGCCTTCCCCGCAAGTTTCACAAAAATGCTTCTTTACACCTGCGTGAGCGTCCAGGTGTGACTTGAGGGCATGGCCATATGCAAATTTCTTCCCACACAGGTGACAGATATGAACTCGAAGTTTGTGGTCACGAAGTTTATGTCGGCTAAGCTCTTTGCAGCTTTTGAACGTTCTCTGGCAAAGGTCGCATTCCTTAGGACTAAGAGTTTTGTGTACATGACGCATATGAACAGAAAGACCAATCTGGTTGGAGAAGCCTTTGTGGCAGATTGTGCATGATTTGGTAAGCTGTCCACATCCTGGGTGTTTCTTGGCAAGGTGTTTGTTTAAGTGGGACTGTTTGTTGAACTTTTTGTTGCACTCACCACATGGAAACATCAAATCACTTTGTTCCTTGTTAAGTTTTTCAATATGTTTGGCTTTCATGTGAACATAAAGATGGGTTTCTGTAAACTTTTCTCCACATACATCACACATGACTTTCTTTTTACCTGAGGCCCTTGCACTGTTTTGTTTGGTATCGCTAGGTAAGTCACCAATAGCATCATTACACTGAGCTGCATGTCCAGTTTCATTTCTTTTTCTTGACGCTTTCCTAACGGGCAGTTTAAAGTTGTGTTTGTTGGTCATCCAAAGCTCTGGACTATGTGGTGGCACTGTTTGATGGGATTCAACACTACTTGTAATGTTCTGGTGTGCTGGTGTTGTTGACTTGCATGTTGACGGCAATTTCTGTAAACAGCTTGTTGAGGAGCATGATGAGAAGTCATTTTCAATATCTGTGTCATCATCACCTGCATCACAGTCTTTATCGAAAGTGACTTGTAGTAATTCTTCCAAAACATTTGCTGCCGGATAAGTACTACTTTTTTCCTCACTGTCTGGAATGTCTGGTTCTGTTTTGATCAGCTTTTCTAGGTCTTTGAAATTCTTATCTAATTTATTGCAGTCTGCAAATTCATCTCTAATGCTTTGTGTTTGTCGGCTAATTTCACCAATTTGACCAACCCCCACATACATAAGACTGCATAGGGCATGGCCACATATCAGTCCTTGAAAAAATACAAACAATTGGTCGCATGCTTTACTGCACGCAGCGAGATATTTTGTTGTCAAACCTTCCGTTACCTTGACAACCTTGCCACAGATGCAGCAGCAATTTCCCAACTTGAACTTATCGTCTGCTTGACCTATATCTAATCGATCTGCCCTCATTTTTAGCGAGACTTAATTTACATATGGGGTTCAGAATGCTCTAGACCACTCTGTCACAAATAATATGTCATAAGCACATAGTTTAAAGAAGACTAGCTGTCAACCTAGTGAGAAAACGGATCAGCACATTTGCCTGGACGCAAGAACAACACAGTCACACATACACAAAAATCAGAAACCAGAAAGGAAACCATGAAAGTACTACTTCCGTCTATATCTTTTCATTTTACACAAAGAAAATAATGAAGTTCTTTTCGCATTTTCAAGACTCTAAGAAATAAGTGATATGTTGTGTTATGTGTGCACGTATGTGTGTGATACAACACGTGTTTTGTGTGTCACGAAGTCAAATAGTCAGTGTGCGAGATCGAGAGGTAAAGGAGTTTGTTTGGGAGGTTTTGGGAAGAAAGATCAAACTTGTGGGCGTGTGTTTCCCAGGACGAAACCACAGGACGCTGCATGTTGACTACGGTGGCAAAGAATCACCGTAGAATGATAGCGTCATCGACATCACTATGAATGAGCTTTCTAAAAACCTGTTCTGAATTACAAGACAGAAATTACATTACCAGTCATAGAAGAAACAGACCATCAAGCCAAAATGGATGCAATGGAGAGGCTTGTGTGTTGTGTCTGTGATATGAGAAACTTTTCACATAAACCAAAGTATTTTTGCAGCAAGAACTGTGAAAAACTGTTTTTAGTTACCCAGGGTCTTGTTCTGGGAAATGTCCTGCAGTCACTATTTAGGAATGTGCGCGAAAGGACATGCTCAGATGAACAGACAGATCCAAAAGATAAAAGTGAATGGTCAGAAAATTATTCAGTGCAATCTAGAGTAGATACTAAAAAAGATAATATAGATGAAAACATCTTCAGAGAGAACCTCTGTTACAGCAATGTTCCTGAATTACAGAGCATTCACACCAACCAGACTGAAGTAGAAACAAAGAAGACAGCAGTTACGATAGGTGATTATCCATTGTGTGATGTCTTGAGCAGCGATACTGAGAGTGATGCTGCTTCGACAGACTTTGGGGCTTTGGGGACTGTTCAGACTCCTAGTGAAAGTACTGAAACTGCCAAGCCAGACAGTCGTGCTGGTGTCACAACAAGGGCTAGACATCAGGTTTCCCAAAAAAAGATTTCTGACATGTCAGAAATGCATTCCTGCGTCCGAGATGGGAAAGAGAAGACTGTCAAGAGGAGAAGTCAGCGTATCAAATTAGAAAACACTGATTTTGAACTGAAAAATGCACTTCCTGTGGTCACTAATGAGATTCATGCAGCAGTATCACCCATAGTGGATTGCAAACAAGAGACCAGCAATGGCAATGCTGAGCCTGAGCAAGACCACAGTTGTGCAAAGAAGATAGACATTTCAGGAAGGAGACGTGTCAGGTGTAAACGCTGTGGCAAAATGATTAGTAAATCATATTTGTATGTCCACTATCGGTCCAATCATAAAAACAATCTACAAGATGTGTCTGCCGCATCACTGTCGTGTTCTGAATGTGGAAAGTTGTTCATGAGAATGCAAGCACTGAATGCACATAAACTGAAACTACACAACCACAGGTTTACAAACATATGCACTAATTGTGGCAAAGGTTTTGCCAGTCGCTTTGGACTTTCATGGCACATGCGGCAGGTTCATAAGGTCACAGTCAGGCAGTGTGGAACGTGTGGAGAAACGTTTGAAAATCGGCGTGATTACAAAAAGCACAGACGCTACAAGCACGCATCCAACAGTCACGTTTGCCATGTTTGTGGAAAAGGGTTCAAGCTAAAAAATGCGCTTCAGGCTCACTTAGATGCTCATGCAGGGGTGAAGCTGCACTTCTGCGAAATCTGTGGGGATGGGTTTGTCAGGTTTTCTTCGCTATGCCAGCACAAGAATAATTTACATGGTCCAAAAAAGTCTGAACTGCCATTCAAATGTCATTTGTGTCCCAATACTTTCCGACTTCAAGCTTGGCTGGAGAAGCACATTGTTCACAAACATCAAGCAGCAGGTGATAAAGTGCAGGCTGACTGCAAGTTGTGTCAGGGTCATGAGAACACTTCAGTCCCATGCCTGATACATGGGGATGGTGCCAGAGAGACTTTCTCCTGCTCACAGTGTGACAAAGTATTTTCCAAAGAAACGAACCTCAAGGCACATATGAAACAGCACCAAGAACCCAAGTTTTCCTGTGACATTTGCCAAAAGAAGTTTACATATAAGTGTAACATGTTGAGGCACAGAGACACCCACAGCAGCAAGAAACAATTCCACTGTGACATATGTGCCAAGCAGTTTTGCAGCAAATTTTTACTGGCCAGTCACATGAGAATGCACAATCAGGATTTGCTGTTCAAGTGTGGGATCTGTGGTAAAGGCCTTACTCGCAAAGACTACTTGAAAAATCATGTGAGAAAAATGCATCCTGAACATGCATAGAATTAAAATTAATGAAATGGTATTGAATGGTATTTATCTATAGTCATGGCAGATTTTCTCTGCGTGAAATTTGGGATATTGTCCCTGGAAAGAGCGTGTCACTGTAGTACAGCACCATAATTTTTTTACTCATTTTGTGAGTCTGTGTTATGACAAATGTCTGTTGGGATGTGTGTGTTTGTGTGTGTGCGTGGTATACTTTAACATTGCAATTTTCTCAGAAACTACTACAAGTTTCTATAGAAACCAAATTTGGCAGGATTATAGATATATAATATGAATATTATCTTTCTAAATATTTCCATTAGAACAATTTGGAACCCCAACATGATGTGAAATTTAATCATTTCTGAACCTCTTTACTTACAATCTTAAGATTCATAACAAGTTACTGTGAACCTAGGCGAAATGACGTAAGAGAACAATGCCGCAATATATGAATTCGTCACATTCCAAAGGGAGTCCTTTAAGGCTTTTCCTCTTTGCCTATGTGTATCAGACTCAGAGTGCATGTGTATTTGTTTGCCTATCGGATGGGCTGTTATACAGAACTTTGCCATGGACAGCTCTCTTCTTAAGTTGTTGCTAAGGGTTCTTTTACACATACTGAATCGAATGTGTGTTGCACACGTGACCGCTATTTATCATCTCATCCAAAAGACTAGCACCAAGTGACCAAGAACCCACCACATCAGGTCAAATGAATGGGGGTAAAATCTAGGCTCTGAATGGGATTTGAATCCATGACTATTCAATTTCTAGCCAGGCGCACTACCACAAGACCACTGTCGAACCCCTAAATGACTAATTACATGATCTATTTTATGCTCAGGGCAGATTTCTTTGTGTGAGGGCTCCTCTCCCTAGGTTAAACTAAAGCACATTGCCATAGTACACTTCCGCCGTTGTTTTTTTTGCTTTGATTTTCCTGTCTGCAGGTATATATATGTGTGGGTTTTTCTACAAAGTTTTACAAGGGACAACTGTCTTCTTTTGGATTGAAAGTTTTCTGACTCTGAATAACTCACAACAAAGATTCAAAGGTGGGAAATCCTTTGACTCTGTCAAGTCTGTGTCTTCAAGTTGAAGCTTTGTTGTGAACTGAGTTCTTGTTATGGTTTCTTCATTTTTTGTTGTTGTTGAGTTCTTTAAAGTGTACATAACGTGATCATATAATAACGCATGTTGCACTTGGGACCTTTTATTCAGACCAGTTGTTTCTTATTTATTCATGCTTTTTTTATTTTATTATTATTGATATATTATTATTATAAATAATAATACATATATGAAAGACTAGCACCTGTCCTAGATGACCTCCCAGTCTCATGGTCTAGTAGATGGATGGAAAGTCTGGCCTCTGCAAAGTTTCTAACTAGTGCCTTTCACTTTTTATATGGGTATTTTACCTCCACACCATCAAGCCACTTGTATACCTTCAAAATTCATAGATTTAGAGAGGAAAATGTATATGATAAAGCAAAATTATGAATTTTGAGATGTGTACCATACCAAATTTATTTTCCTGCTGGAATAGTTCCCTTGAAGAAGCGGATGGAAGATATGAACCAATTTTATCTACAAATATAGTCTATATATTCAAGATAATAGCATGTGAGTGATAAAAGGTTGCTTATGTGAGCATAAGTTGAGGCCAACCACCCTCAACCCCCTCCCTACCCCCAATAACAGGGACAACAATAACAAGAAGAGCATTGCCATAAGCATGTTTCAGTCTTTGTTTTGAAGAAATAGGCTCCATGGCCAAGTGGATAAGGCAACGGACTTCTAATCCTTATGGTCCTGAAGTCTTGGGTTCGAATCCCGGCAACGCCTACAGTCTCCCAGGTCAACTTATGTGCAGACCTGCTAGTGGCTTATTTCCCTTTGTGTGTACACACATGTACAAGATCAAGTTATCACATTAAAGATCCCGTTATCCATGTCAGCGTTCTGTGGGTTGCAGAGACAATACCCAGCATGCACTGAGGCTTGATGCAGCACATTGGGTATGCATTTGGTCAAGCATCTGCTTAGCAGGTGTGGTGTAGTGTATATCTATATAGAATATTCCAAATGCTGTGACACCTCCATGGGAAAATCTGAAGAATTTGAATTTGAAGAAAAAAGATTCCGCTCTTCACTGTTCACACATGGTCTTTTTCCATTTTTGAGAATTGATTTTGTTTAGTGTGGTTTTTAGATTTTATTATATTTGTACTATACTAAGCTTGTTGCTTTGTTTCTGTGAAGGCAGATGGCTCATTCGGTAGAGCGTTGGATTCATGATCTGACGATGTGAGTTCGAATCGCTGTAGAGTCATTCTATTGAGGGGGATTTTTTCCCGGAGTTAACATTTGTTCTGACTCCATTCCCTGAAATTGGTGGTTTGGTGGTCTAGCGGAAGTACACCCGACTAGAAATTGATGGGTCATGGGTTCGATCCCTGTTTGAAGCCTAGACCTTTCCCCCCATCTACTAGACCAGAGATGGTGTGCTCTGGGTGCTAGTCTTTTCGGATGAGATGATAACATGTTTCCGCAAACCACCGAACACTGATATGGGTTACGGGATCTTTAACGTGCGTACTTGATCTTTAGCATGTGTGTACACATGAAGGGAAATAAGCCACTAGCAGGTCTGCACATAAGTTGACCTGGGAGACTGTAAAAAATCCCCACACTTATTTCACCAGGCTCCCGGGATTCGAACCCGTGACTTCAGGATTAGAAGTCCGGTGTTTTAACCACTGTGTGTGTGTATGTGTTTTAACCGGTGTGTGTGTGTATGTGTGCCCATCGTGATCGATAAAGTCCAACCTAGCTCTTCCTTCTGTCATGCTTGTGACAGGGGTTGGCGCTAGGTGCCATGCGCATAGCTAAGTTACTTGGCCCTCACAAGACCTGAAGGGTTGGTGTGTGGTGCGTTGTGTGGTCGCAGGTCACTGGAGCGTCATCCAGGTCCTCTCCAGGAAAGGCATCCGAGTCTTGGAGGTGGGGGGCACCGTTATCACGGAAACCATTCTCATGCACACGGCCCCCTTCAAAGTGGTGAGGATCAGAAAACTGAAGAATGGGTGGCATTGTTGTTGTTGTAGTAATAATAACGATGGTGGTGATGATGGTGGTGAAAATTGATAATAGTAGTGATGATGATGAAAATTGATGATAGTAATGATAATGTGATAAATTGATGATGATGATGGTGGTGAAAATGGATAATAGTAATGATGATGATGGTGAAAATTGGTAATAGTAATGAGAATGATAATGATAATATGATAAATTGATGACGATGATGAAGATGATGATGATGATGATGATGATGATGACGATGATGATGGTGAAAACTGGTAATATAAATGACAATGATAATATGATGATGATGATGATGATGATGATGATGGTGAAAATTGATAATAGAAATGACATTGATAATATAATGATGATGATGGTGAAAATGATCTCCCCTGTGCCTCAAAGTGTTTTAGACCCTTTATGCTCCCAAAACACCAAATTATTGCCCCTGGGTACTGTGGAGAAGCGGTATGAGTGCCGATTGATGGGAAGAGTTCATTTTAGGAGAATACGGTGTGTGTGTGTGTGTCACATGTGTGTGTGTGTGTGTGTGTGTTAGTGTGTGTGTGTTAGTGTTAGTGTGTGTTAGTTAGTGTTAGTGTGTGTGTGTTAGTGTGTGTGCTAGTGTGTGTGTGTGTGTGTGTGACATGTGTGGGTGTGTGTAAGTTTGTGTGTGTGTCTGCGTGTAATATGTGTGTGTAATATGTGTGTGTGTGTCACTGTGTGTGTGTGTGTTTTGTGTGTGTGTATTTGCGCGTATATTTGAGAGAATGTGTGTGTGTGTGTCACTCTGTGTGTGTATGTGTTTGTGTGTGTGTGTATTTTGTATGTGTTTTGTGTGTGTATTTGGATATTTGAGAGTGTGTGTGTATGTGAGCCATCTAGACGGCATGCATGAGATGAAATGTTGAGCAAATGTTGCCTTGTTCGCCCACAGGGATTACAGCTGATACCTACACATTGACACACAGCACCAACTGATCAGACATAGCAAAGACATAGCTGCGTCAGCTGTGCTGGACAAATCAATAGCAGCGCTCTTTTTTTTGTTTGTTTTGTTATGGTGTTCGCCCTCGAGATGAATTTAGGGTTTGACATTCCTGCAGCGGGGGCACTGCGGGCTGTGAAATTAAAGGCCCCTCTTGTTTCTGGGACCACAGGAGCTAGCTGACAAGGTAGATGCTAGGCAGTTAGGGGTTTCTCTTTCCTGTCGTACTCTTTCTCTCATTCTTTCTTTGATTTCTGCTATCAATGTCCATTCGTCAACCGTTTTTTTTCTCTGAAATTTCCTTTAAAGTTCTTCACTTCTGCTATCAATGTCCATTCGCCTGCCTTTTTTATCTGAAATACCCTTTAAAGTTCTTCAAAGTCGGAGTATGGCTGCCTTTATGGTGGGATGAGAAATGGCTGTACATGCAAAAAAATCTGCCCCCAAGGTTAGGTAGGGAGGTTCGTTGTGAATATATGTGCTTATAGTGGGAGCTCACCGCAAGGAGTTGAAAGCCTGCCTACGAGAAGAAGAAAGGTTTGACTTGATGTAAATTTACCCGTTGACTGACAATTAGTGAATTGCGCGAGGCTTTGTGGTGTCAAGATTTTATAGCAGAAGTGATCTCAGCTTAAATGTGAAGGTGTTTCATTGTGATTTTCCTCTCGTCTTATGTGACTCTTACCTCCCTGGGTGGCGCCGTACTATGGCGACGCACTCTCACTGGGAAGAGCAGCCCAAACTTCACGCAGAGAACTCTGCCGTGACTATAAATATATACCTAC
>JAVDPJ010249601.1:0-11510 GCA_034780015.1 Urosalpinx cinerea
TGTGTGTGTCTGTGTGTGTGTGTGTGTGTGTGTGTGTGTGTGTGTGTGTGTGTGTGTGTGTGTGTGTGTGTGTGTAAATCACAACCCCATCAGCTATGAATCTTGTTTTTTTCCGAAATAAACTGCAAAGCAAACACCTGAGCAACTAACTAACCAATTAAGTCACAAACTGATGAATCGACGGACATCCTGAACGACTGAATAACTAACCAGTTAACGAAAGAGTCAACTAGCTATCGAGCAAAACAAAGAAACAGACTGACTCAGTGACATACAAACCGATTAAACGATCCACTATATGAGCTTTTCTTTTTATTACATCATGTGCCATGTCACTTAGTGGGTGCAGACGTAAACGGAAACCCTTTAACTCACCAACCTTATCTCTCCTGTGCTTCAGAGCGTTTAAAACACACTACGTTCGCGAAAACACACGCCTCATTGTCGCCCTATGGGTGCTGTGGAGAACCAGTGTAACTGAAGCGCTCATTAAAACCTGAACAATATTGTGTAACAAATACAGAACTGGGGTGATTCCCCCCCCATCGTCTGCTATTGGGTGTTGACATAGGCTTACAACCTTTAATCAGCCAACCTGAATTCTGACCTTATTTCATTGGGACAACGTGACCCGCGTGTGTGTCCGCTTCACTGAATGCATGGCTGTTCACTGAGCCGCGTCAACAGGAACCGGCAGTGCATGAGGCAACGCCTGGAACGAACAGGAAACTGAAAGGAAAGCAAAACACACACCCTGAGGTCACGCTTTGTTGGAGAAGGACTCATCAAGAGAAGCTCACAACGGCCAATCCTAGATCCCATGCGTTAATCCCCGCAGAAATCCCAGAATGTTGAGCGCTCTGTAATGAAAAGAACTCTTCAGGCTTCGGTCCATGTTCCGCTGGTGACCTTAGCTCACTGCCTATGCACAGCGCAGGTGTGGTGCGGGGTGAACAGTGGCGCCGAGTCCACAGAGGTGACGAAAGGTCACAGACAAAAACGACTTCCGTGCCGATGAAAAGGAAAGGGCGGGTAGGTGCTGACGTCACCTGTTATCAAAATGAAAGGATGTTTTGTTTTTGTTGTTGTTGTTGTTTTTTTGTCAGAGCAAGGAGAATTGCATGACTGCGCATGAACGACCTGACTGATTGACTGATACACTAGCAATTATTTTCAGATAACTAGCATTTGTGTGTGTGTGTGTGTGCTTGCATGCACATGCATGGGTATGTGTGAGCTAGTAGGTGTGTTCGGACAATGCGGGAAATATGTTCATATCAACAATTACTGATTTTTTGGTTTTGTTCGTTTGTTTCTTTGTTGATGTTGACCATTTCAGTTTTGGAAAGAACTAGGTGATGGCCAGAGGCATTTTTTAAATTTTTGGAGTGATGTGTGTGTGTGTGTGTGTTGGGTTGTGTTTGTCCTGTGTGTGTGCGTGAAAGGCTTGCGATGTGGACCACATTTCGATGGACAAAATCTGCTGCCTTTCACTAGTTTCCCTCCAGACCTGCTTTTGTAGCAGTAATGAAGGGAAAAGAGTGGAAGTGCCAAGTGGTGACCATTTTTTGTTTGATTGAATAAACATAAGGGTTTGTGGCTTACATAATGAAGCAGCATGTAGTTCATCAGCTGCAGTAAATGATCAAAAGAAAAAGAAAAATGGGCATCTTTTGCCACTTATCGTTTACGAGGTATGATCCAAACAAAATGATCAAACGACTTGTTCATGCACCTCGGCACACAGATTGTAACAAATTGTGTATCATTTAATAGGCCAGACCTTTGTCTTTCTCCCCGTTAGAGATGACGTAGTAATATTGTTGCGTCATAAAATGGCATTACGTCAAAAAAGGTTACTTTGTCGGTGTGGTTTAAAATGGAGTCTTTCAACAAGGGCTGTGAAATTGTCTACATCTTTGCTGGACTTAAGCTGAGTGATGAATGAATGAAAATTGATGAAGATCTGAAGAAAATTACAAGATTCAAAGCTAATTCATATGGTGGTAATGGGGAATCAAAAATTAGGAAAAGGGGAACAACTCTAACAAGCCTAAATCACTTCTGAAGAGAGCTTCAAACGAGAATAAAGTGGCTGTTGTGTTCAGACCTGTGAAGAAAGCCCCACACATCTCCATATCAGAATTAAGTGCAAAACTTTCACTTTAATATGAAACAGTCCTAAGAGTTAAACACAATGACTTTTACCTTTAAAAGCTTGCCGCAAAATGGATGCCGCATTAACTGATAAAGGAACAGAAGAAGTGATGCGTATATTCTGCACATGATCTGCTCAACCGTTTTGATACAAATGGTCACCTAAGTGTGACAGACGTATTTACAGGAGATAAGACATGAATCCCTTCAACATTGTTACCAGCAAATGTAGAAACTAACCGTGGCTGGGCCAAAATGTTCAGAGAAAGCAAATTTGCATGCAAGGATTTTAGAGCAGAAAAAGGCTTACCACTGCATTTTTCAACTATCAATGTCCCGTTGTTGTCGGCATTCTGCCTGCTAACAGTGTTGTCACTAGCGTGTACAATGCAGAAACCATATTACCCAAAGTTAATCAGAAGATCAGCAATCGGCACCTAAAAGCTGGTACCCAACACGTCTTTCTCCTCCATTAAATCGCAATAAAGGGCCATAACTCAATTTCTAGAGGGCTAAAAAAAAATCCAGTTTTTCCACACCCACTCTAAACTCCCGACAAAATCCCCTGTGATTTCTGTGTGTTCCTCTCTTGACAAACAAGCTCGCTGTGAGCAAGTTTCTCTACATCCAGGACCTCACAAAAGCTTGAAACCAGAGGCCAATACTATCCCCAGAGAGGACTATGGGAAGGCCATTTCTGATTGGCTCAGACACTTGTAACTTTGCATCCAAGTGGGAGGAGAGTAGTTTGAAGGGATGCTGTCGTTTGGACCAGTTCCGTCAAACAGTTTTCAAGAAAATCACAGATGTTCATTTTGTTTGGATCATAATGGACCTCGTAATGGTCATTGCTCGGCCTTGAGGCATAATCAGATAATGCAACAAAAACATTTACATGGATTATGGGATCATTTACATGTGTCCTTTATTTTCTGCATGCGTGTATGCTGTGACAGCACCTCAGTTTATAGTCTCATCTGAAGGACATGCAGGGGAACGGAGTCGGAAACAATGTTCATTCCAGGGGAAAAAAGAAAAAATCCCCCTCCACAGAACAGACCTGCAATTCGTACCCGCGACTCCAAGATCATGAGACTGACACTCAACCGACTGAGCCATCTGAACTATTACAAAGCACCAATATATCACAGCTGCACTAACCAGCTTCAGGACATATATTTTTCCAAATTTTTTTTTTTTTCATATTTTATTTCCAGCATTTCGGCCTTACTTTATAACGTAGCGGGTCTGAGTGTCGAAAACATTTCCCAGAACTCTTGGAGACTGGTCTCTGGAATGGCCTCCGGCATCCGTTTTGCCTGAAGAAGTAAAAGTAAGTATGTAAGTTCAGTCAAAAATAAATAACTGAGTAAAGTATCAAATCACAGAATGCAGTGTTGTACATCAAAGAATTGACACACACAGACACGCATTCAGTGCACGTAAAAGAACCCACGGCAACAAGAAAGTTGTCCCTGGCAAAATTTTGCAGAAAACCCACTCCGACAAGTAAACAAATGCACACAGGACAGGAAAAGAAAAAAATGGGTGGCGCTGCACCCCGGGGAGAGCAGCCTAAATT
Organism: Urosalpinx cinerea; assembly: GCA_034780015.1. Lineage (NCBI taxonomy): Eukaryota > Metazoa > Mollusca > Gastropoda > Neogastropoda > Muricidae > Urosalpinx > Urosalpinx cinerea. The sequence goes on from JAVDPJ010249601.1 coordinate 3,740, forward strand.
TCACACAGAGAAAATCTGCTGTGACAGTAAAGTATATACCAAAATACCAACACACACACCCCCTCCCATGCACATACTCACACACACACACTCCCATGCACATGCTCGCACACACACACATGCTCATACACAGTATAACACACACACACAGTACACACACACTCCCATGAACATGCTCACACACACATGCACACACACACACACACACATCCACAACACACACACACACACACCACCCACACACACCCTACCCTTCTTGGCACTGTTGACTTCTCTTTGCAGGTGGGTTCCTCTGGCGTTCACTTGGAATCGAACCCCTCGCACCATCACTGTCTGCATTCTCGCCCCCTTGCCACCTATAGCAATCGCAACACCCACATAGTTTGTTACTTCACAGGGTAAAAAGGCCGCAGTAGTAAATCTTTAAAAAAAAAATGGTACATAGTAAATCTTTAAAAAAAAGAAGAAAAATGGAACATAGCAAATCTTAAAAAAAGAAAAATGGAACAAACTGAATTAGTGAATACGCTTCATGGTCTACAGATAACGCTCATAATAATAATCATAATAATAATAGTCAATTTGTACAGCGCCTATCCAAGGTCTCTAGTCACTTCACAATGAATACGTATGAATAATACGTTCTCTCATCTCATTTCAAACAGGCGTATGCCACAGGCAGTCATGGCCGACGTACCAGCAGCGGTGGCAGACTTTTCAGCAGCAGCAGCAGCAGCATCAGCAGACGATGCCTTGGTCAGTGTGGTGGAGCTGCACTTGTAGACAGTGCCGTTGATCATCACCAGCCGCTCTCCTCGGGACAGCGCCTTTCTCTTCTTCTGTGAGCTGGTGGGCTGATGACTGTCCATCTGTTTTCTGTTTCAAATACAAAAGCAACATCAGAAAATGTATAAACCATTCATGCATGCATGTAATTGTATGAACATACTTCGGTACGTTTTATTCGATTCTTCCGTTTGTTTATTGCTTAAGCTAGCCGGTAATATTAAGCTTTTAGTACGAATGGCTGTAAGGACTATCAGCAGCTGACCTTGGTAAGCGCTATTTTCACGGATGGAAAATGGAGCCAGCCTGCCTGTCTTTCTGTCTATATATTTGTATGTATGTTTGTCTGTGTAATACTATATGTCTGTCAATCTGTCTGTTCGTCTATGTCTGTCTGTCTCAGTGTCTGTCTGGTCTGTCTGTGCGTCCATCTGTCTCCCCATCTGATATATATGTCGTGGCTAAAAATGGGAATTGCCTAATTCTGGGAATTAGGCACTCCTCTTGCCTAATACATGAATTAGGCAACAGCAGCGCCTAATTTGTGAAATCAAGTTTCTTGACTGCCTATTTCACGTATTAGGCTGCCTAATACGTGAAATAGGCTGCCTAATACGTGAAATAGGCAAAAAGTGCCTATTTCATGTATTAGGCAAAATCGAATATCACCATTCTTTTCATCCTGTTTTCAATGATAATTTGAACCCAAGTGTACGTATACAGACTATAATTCAAAAACTGCCTGGTTCGTGTATTAGTAATTTTAATTCTTCTTTCAATGCAAAAATTAAAGCAGCTGATCGAAAAGGCACGAAAAAGATTTGACAACACAAACCCCAAAATATTAGGCTACAGAATATCTCATAGTTTTGCTTATTTTTCCTTGTTTTTGCAGCATTTACTCAATGGATGACAATGACTGTGGCACAATGTCTTGTTTTTGAAACAATTGCAGCGTTTGGTTTTGCACTGTCCTTGACAAGAGCATTTGGTGAAACCTTGTCCACCATGCCTGGAATGCAATGCCGCAATTCTTCGAAGAGGCAAAACGTGTGTTTCGTCAACCATGTCAGAACTGATGATGTTGAAATCTGCTAGCATGATCTGATTTCTCGACAACTTTGTACCGATGATGCCATATTTAGTACCAATCTGATACATGTCGTTCTTTACTGTCAAGACCACTCCTGGGATGTTTCGACAATCCAATCTGCCACGATCAAATTCGCTCACTGGAACAAGGACTGGATCGCCAGATTTGAGTGGTCGAAGATTTGCTGCAGTGGTTCTAAGCATTTCAGCCCTGCTTTTGTGTTGACCCTCTTTTGCGTCTTGCCGAATTTCTTGCATTAGAGCTAAATGACTAGCAAGGAGGGTAGTATCCCTTTCTGTTGCGGTGCCAGAGGCTTCTGGAGTCGCTTCCATCGACGGTTCAACATCTGCTGGCACTGTGGTGTTGGAGGCTTCCATCAGTGGTTGACTAGTAAGAAGGGTAGTATCCTTTTCTGTTGCGGTGCCAGAGGCTTCTGGACTAGCGCTCATCGCCGACTGTGGATCTCCAGGCATCTCTGCGTTAGTCGCTTCCATCGACGGTTCAACATCTGCTGGCACTGCGGTGTTGGAGGCTTCCATCAGTGGCTGTGGATCTGCGATTTCATCGTCACTACAATCTGTGGTGGGAGCTCTTCCATTCAGCAGGTTTATAAGCTCCTCTTCCTTTTCAAGCCGAGAAATGATATCTTTTGGCAGCGATGTTCTTTCTAGACCCGAGGACCCTTTTCGCCCGCAGAAGACTTCAAGTGGAGTTCTATTTTGAAGGTTTCGGTGTGGAGAGCTGTTTTTCTGCAGCATAACAAAGCGCAAGCCCTCAGCCCATTGAGACGAATCATTGTCAATAGTCCAAGCTATAAGCATTTGCTTTACATCACAGTTTGACCTTTCAACACTGCCTTGGCTCTGGGGATGCCGAGGGGACCCATGAACAATGGTCAGTTTCGGCCACATTTGTTTCAACTCTACAATGACTGCAGCAACAAATTCTCGACCATTGTCACTTTGAAGCACTGCTGGGGGTGATATTGTGCAGAAAATGTCAATAAGGATGTATGCCGTTTCTGATGCTGTCTTTGATGTCATAGGGCGCAAGAACACCATTTTTGAAAAATGATCTTGATAATTGAGAATGTATTTATAACGCCTATCAGGAGAGGACTCCATCACGATCAAATCAACCTGACCTCTCTCTGCCACATCATTTGATTTGAGAGGACGGACAACAAGACCTTTGTTGGGTTTTGTTTTCTTTTTCTGGCAAGTATCACAGTTCAACACAAATGTAGAGATCATTTTTTGTGTTATATTAGAGTATTTTTCGCTCAGAAAGTATCTCAACTTCTTTTCTCCTCCATGGCCTGTCGACACATGTGCGTCCATGAGCACATCAAAAATCTCTGTGTTTTTCAGGAGATACTTCACAGGCTCATCAGGATTCTTCCGGAGCTGAAAAAAAAAATCCCTACAGGCTGGAAGCAGTACTTTTTGAGAAAAGAGATTCAGTAAGAGTATATATATAAACATATAACGTGAATACCTTTGGCAATATAAGTCAGCGTATCATGAGTAGCTTTTCTGACTACCTGAACTCAGAGATGTGATTTGCTTGCAATGTATGTATTGTAATTTATTATGTACAAAAAATTGAATAAAAGAAGTAAAAAAAAAAAAAAGAAAGAATGAAAATTTATAAATCTGTCTCATCACAGATGCTTTCTTTTTTTTCACCTGTAATCGAGACATTCAGAATCAAGAAGACACAACAATACAAAAATTTATTACTTCAAAAAACACACTTGGTTACATGAAGATATAAATAAAACAGACACAGAAGATACAGTCTGAATTAAAAAAAAAACTACAAGAGTCATCTTCATTTGCAGGCTTTCCTTCTGTGACCTGACTAGGTCTTAGGGGTACTGTGCTGGTTACCTGGGCTGCCAAGGATCTCCGACTCCAAAATACAATAAATAACAAAACAAAACAAAAAGAAAACCCAAAAGATCCACATCTTAGTGAACTGCAAACTCACCATGACAAATATTGTTGAAAACAGGTCATCAGAACTAAAAAAAATAAAAAATAAAAAAAAAAGATAAAATTTGCCTCTTATTTTTTTCTCTCCTTCGGCCAACATTTGGTAGGGGGAAATACTATAGTATTAATTAATTACCTCAAACTGTAGCTAGTGTTTCTCCACTGTTGCCATCTCCTCATCTGCATGGCTGGTGCCGTCTGGTTATACATCATTCCTCCCCACTGCCACTGCTGCTTCCAAACTACACATGAGGTATAATATAAATAATAATAGTATACAATGAAAAACAATCAACTGTTAAAGAAAAAAGTGTCTTTCCCCTTGGCTTCTAAAATCCAAACCAAGAAATGCTATAATTTATAACATGTTCAGTTACTTTTACCAAAACCATGCTCTTCTTCTTACCTCTGAAAAAAATGAAGCTAAAAGAGAATCTGCATAATTAATAGTAACTGAAATTGATCATTAATTTTTCAGTTATTTCATGAAAAGCTAAGTTCTGCTGTTTTCTCTTCATCAACATTTAATAAAAACAATCTATAGTATAAATCATTTTTTTAATGCACAAGTCATCTCTTTTTTCCATTACACTTAAAAAAAAAAATTCTATTTATCTGTTGATAACCCCTTCAGACCTATGGCCTAATCTGAATAAATATTCGTTGTTGTTGTTTTTTTTAAGACACAATCAGAACATAATCAATATAAATCATAACGAAAACAATATTTTATACAGACCTTTCATTGCGATCGCTCTCTGCATCTTGGACTGGAGTCGAGGGGACCTCCGAAAAGGAACACCCCAGCCGCCAGCCACAGAATTGCTCACACCAAATCCTCCTTTCCAAAATCCTGTCTGAAAATAGCCAGGGCTGTTCATCATCATCCTCTGTCCAGGAAACCCCCTGCCTCTCTTGGCTGAAGGAAATGCGTGCGGAACTTGGAAGAAGCTGTTACCGTAGAAGAACCGGGCTGGCTTGTTTCCGTTCAAACTCTGAACACTGGGAAAATTCATGACAGAGTTTGTGGCGTGGCTCTTGGGACTGTAGAACTTATGCCGATTTGTCTGCACATCAGCGCTGTTTGGAGGGCTCGGGACAAACACTTTCCTCATCTTGTACTTGGTTTTGATGATTTGGGCGGCTTTCTGTTTGGCGCTCAGTGGGGTTGACATGCCCGAGATGCCTGTTGGTGAGTGTGGTTGATCTTTGGCGTTGAATTTCATGAGTTTGAATCGAGACTGGACTACCGTTTTCCTGAGTACACTCGCCGCCATCTCTGATTCTCGGTTGACTCTCTGAACTTTGTACCTGCTGATGAAAGACTTGAAATGTGCTGCAGGGCATTGTCTCTGAACCGGAGTCACCGACTTCTCGGCAACAGGGGTGCTGTTGCTTCTCACTATGGAATACACCTGAGACCTTCTGTGCCTCAGGGATGGTCTCTTTCCTCTGGTACTTACAGGAGTCAGGTCAAGCGCAAGTGATCTCACATTTGGCCAACTGCTAATAACAAGAGCATTCTCTGAAGATTCTCTCTGGGGAGTCTTCTCAGGTGTCCACTTCAAGCTTCTCCTGTTTGGAAATGGTCTCTTCTTAGCATGATGTGTGGAGGTAGGTGTGGATTCGGGTTGTACAACACTGCTGCCTTTTGTCAGCTTTGAAGTCAGTTGCTGAAGACGTTGTATCCTCCTCTCATCACTCACACGCTGGTCAGAGTTCTGGGGCGGTTCCTTCAGCATGATTCCCATCCTCTTTCTCGTGGCCTGAAGCTTTTCTGCTGTGGCTTTCAGTTCTTCTTCTATCTTGGCTTTCGCCAGGGATTTAGATGGGCTTGAGTGAGAACACTTTGCCTGTTCTTCTCCCGGCTCTGACCTTGATGGCAGAAGTCTGGTAAAGTCATTCAGCTGATTCTCAGCACAGACTGCTTTCTTTTCCACGCTGATTTGCTTTGCTAACGCTGTCTTGTGGTAAGGAGCTTTGTGGGTATCTTTTACCGTGTGAGCTGGAGTCTCAGCCTTGATTTGTAGCTCCTCTTTGCTGCTTTTTAAAGGATTCACACATGTCGCAACACATTCTTTCATGCTGTCTGTTGACCTAAGCTCAACCCTTTTTTCATCACGTTCATCATTACAAAAGCCAGGTTTAAAACTCGTGGAACAAACTTCTCTTTCTAACTTCACCGGTTTGTTAATCACACTCTTCCTTTTCTTGGTAGCTTCCACTTCCGCTATTTTGGACTTGCAGTCTTCAATGTAGTTTTCAAGCACTTCTCGTGCAGCCACGATTTCCGCATTTTTCGAAACAATCTTGCCCTTCCTCGATGAGTTTGTGTTCTTTGAAGCTCCGAGAGACTGCACTGGGTGCTGCTGTTTTACAGAAACTTTCTGTCCTGATACGCCTGGAGATACTACCTTCCCTGGCGGAGAAACTATGATGTGCTTCCGGCTCTTAACGCCTGACGAAGACACAGTCCGAACAACTTTGGCAGGACCATATTTTGTTGGCACGGTTATCAGTTTTTTTAGTGCATTTCTTGTTCCACTGTTACAACTCTGCAATACAGACGTTGTTCCCTTTCCTGCACACAAGGCATCCTTTGAGTCCAGCGATGAAGAAGCAACGATTCTCCGAGTAATTACATCCCCCCTTTGGTCTTCAAGAATTTGAGTGCATGCAGAAGAGACAGGCGAGCCTTTGCTGATAATCTGTGAAGCGTTTCTGTTCTGCAACAGAATATCTGCCTTCTTCTGACCCGACGCTAGAACGGCTTCATGCAGCGTCTTTCCATCCCCAACTTGTCCCGCTGTGCTAGTGGACGGAGCAGGAGCCAGGATGGGAGAAGCAGCTGAAGGCAGACTTACACAAGTTACAGAAACCGATTTTGTGCCTGCAAGGGTACTGCTGCTGCCCTGCTGTTTTTTGCCCTGCTGTTTTTTCATGTTCTGCTGCCTGTGACTTCCTGCAACGGTCTTCTGGGGGCCAGTCAAGAGCTCCACGTCCCTCTGCTTTGCATGATTGATAAAATCTAGTCAAAGAAAAGGACATCAGTCACATATCAATACAACAAACATTGATTTAATGGAAAAAATCTGAAAAACCAAACAAAGTTTGTGAGTTGTGGAAATATGAACATATACTCAGCATACGCTGGTCAAAAAGTGATGTCATGTTCAGCATGATGAAGGCGAGCACTAAAACCAAAGAACAAGAATAGAACCACCAATCTTTTGCCTTTTCAAAATGTCTTTTCTTCCTTCGCTAAATTACTAGTTTCAGTGTCTACAATCCATCTGGATAATGTCAACACTTGGGGGCAAACTGCAAAGAGAGGTTTGAAGGCTCTGAGTCTTGATCTACGTCCAAAGTAAGTAAGTATGAGTCCCACCACTGGCCAATTTCATTCCACTTTGCCTTTCCATGGGCTCCAAGATGCAACTGTGAACTTTCACTGAAAATTTCCCTATACTCTCAAGTGCACTCAATGTTTCAGAACACTCATTTTATAGTGTGCACAGTCAGCAGGCTGCTTTTGGCCTCTCAGACGCAAGGCATAAAATTTCAGAAACAATTTTTGCTTAGCAGCCGTATCTGCACTAATAAGTCCACACCTTTCAGCTTCACCTCAGAGGTGTGAAATCATTTAGCTGTCATCACACGATGACATATACTGATATACTGCTGTGTTCAAAATATCCTTATAAAATAGTTTATTTATATCCTTGTAGTTGTACTTAAATCACTTTCATGGCTACAGCAGTGCATGTCGACATGTACTGATGTACTCATGTAGTGTATTCTTATTAGACTATTATCGTGACAGATTTCAGATTTTCAGAATTTCCCAAGGAGGTATCACAGCGTTCGGAATATTCCATATACGCTCAACCACACC